>NW_019168470.1:0-20554 GCF_002303985.1 Durio zibethinus | reverse complement strand
CGCCTGCAACCATTTCTGATATCCAATTATCTTTGATGGGTCCCCATAATCTTTTTAGCTTTTTCAGCTTTGTTTTATGGTATTAAACAGGGAATGACATCACCATCATGAAATTGGGATGTAACTTCCTCATCATAAATTTTTTTACTGTTTTTTTTTCCCCAAACCTTGTTGTCCCAATGTAAAAAGGAAGCTTTTGGATTGCCGATGAAAGAAAAAAAAAAAAATCTTTGAAAAGTATGCTCAAAGGAAAGATTTGGGGGAAGATTCCTAGAATGATTCTTTGGTCAAAAATCAAACACGACTTGCAGAAAATACCAAATAAAAGCTGATAAAAACCCTTTAACGTCATTTCTCTCAATTGTGAACAACAGGCTCTGAAAGCTCTATGAATTTGCTGCTCGGCTCTTTTTTTTTTTTTTTTTCACTCCATGTCTAATTTCTTCCCTCGTTTATCCACAGAATTTCTACTTGTATATATGGGATTTTCTCCCATTTTTGAATACATATAATAATAAATTAATAAAATATTGGTTTCTGAAAATATGGCAAATACTAAATATTGGTGGATTTGGGTTGGGCATAGTATGAACCACAAAGTCACGGCCCAATTCGTTTTGTCCCATCCAACGGGCTAGAGGGGAGGGTTGGGCCATGACGATTTTTTTTTTTTGATGAAACGAAACGATACTTTAGATCCAAAAGAAGGATATCGGTTTTTTTTTTTTTTTTTTTTTTTACAGTTAATTTCAGGTGATTAAAACAAATTGCTTCACATGTAGCATTTTTATTTTTTTGTTGATAAGCATGATATTAAGGCTTTTTGCGATAGATATATATATATATATATCTTTCAAAACAAATGCTTAAAAATTATGATATTATTATAATCAATTAGTGTATATAATTTTAAAAATATTTTTATCATCTTAATAAATATTTTTAGAATATTTATTAATAAATGATATTTAACATATTTGGAGTTTAAATTTTAACACATCTAACCTTTTTCTTTTATTTTTAAATTGTGATTTTTTTTATATCAAAAACAAAATCTTCTGCTCCAAGATACATATCTATGTCAATTATTTTTGGCCAATAAATTGCACGTCAAATTGATAAATTGGGTATTTATTACTTGTAAAACAGGTACGTAATCTAGTAGTCAAATGTTGATCATCTCTTCTAAAATGAAATCTCGCAAGAAAGTTTAATTTCCTTAAGGTATCCTACCAAGAGAATTAAAATATACTTCTGTCTTTTTCTCAATGAAAAAAATATATTATTGGAGAAAAGACAGAAGGATATTAATAATTCTGCATTAAATTTCTGCACTTTCCACAAAAATTGGGGAAAGAGGTGTTTGTCAAAAGAAAATTGGTCATTTTAAGCTCTCCTGATCTTCAAATATTGTTTTTTTTTCCTGATCTTATATATCCATGATGTGATCTTATATTAAGAAAAATATTGAAGGTATTATAAAAAAAAAAGGGAAAAAGATTGAAGGAGATGTTAAGATGGACAATTTGTTAATTTGAACATGAATATGGAACTTTATTTGTTGAAAATTGAATTAAAAGAGGTCTAAATGGATAAGTTATTATGAGAACAAGAAATCATTTCCTAGAGATAAAACCAGCAATAAGTAAACGTTGTAAATGGAATGAGAGTAAGAGACAAAGGATATAGCAAACCAGGAACAAGGCCAAGGTTTATATAAATAACAATTATTCAGGCGTGTGTTTCAGGTGTTTTCTGTAAATAGACAGATTGTTATCGAGATTGGTGCAACTGTTGGGACTTCTGAGTGTCTCAGACAAAAGTACAAAATGGACTTGGTTAAGAAGATATGGTTGTATATAATCTGTCCACTGGCTATCCATTCAAGGTTAAACGGTAGCCAAGTACAACAGCAACTACTGTCCAAAAAACTTGTCCATAAGACGAACCAGACATCGAAATGAAGATTCAAAACATTCATCGATCGCCCAAAGGCTTTTTCTGATATCCCATTTTGTTTGAACTTCCTGATAACTAGCTGAATCATTCCTTCAGGGGTCTAAAACAAGATTAATTCAAGCTGCTTTTTTTGAGTATGCCAGTCTTCCTTCATCAAGA
Organism: Durio zibethinus; assembly: GCF_002303985.1. The sequence goes on along the minus strand of NW_019168470.1, from coordinate 18,436 downwards.
ATCAGAAGTGCCTCCTTCAGCAGCTATATATTAATATGGTTAGTGAAGATCTTTTCTAGACATCTTACCGTCATGTCATGGTTCATGATCATGCTTTTGAATAATCGTTAATCCAACAAGTGAGGTCGAGTTTTGTTGAATGGTGATGAGTATGGGTGCAATTACATTTCTTGTGATTCTATTGATTTTTGCAAATTTTGGAGCTCCAGCCGGTGCTCCTGGAACTTACAATTTCTCCCAGACGGATTCATTCTGCAAAATTTCTTGCAATAACACTTTGGAGGACAAGAGAGGTGTGCCAACAGGAGCAAATCCTCTCCATAACAGGCAGAAGAAAGGAAGAAATTAAGTTGGAGGTTAATTTCCCCAAGCTCCTCAATTTTTATTACGAGGATGGAATCATAAGTTGCATTTGCCAACCTAGCTACTCTCTCTGATACATCAATCATAATGTCCCTTGTAATTAATCTAGTGCAAACCTACCCTTTGAATTGAAATGATGACAAGATATGATAATCATAATTAACTTTTCTTCACATGAAAGATGCATGCTGATGCTGAAAACAAACAGCAAACAACCTTAAAGCATAGAACTAGAGTAGAGTATTATATTATTTTCATCTTGTCTGCTAAATGTTTTTCATCAATACCACGGCGTGATATGAGAGATAATTAAGCTTCTACAAATTAAATATGAAAATTACAATTAAATGATATTTCTATATATGCTTGTCCGGTATGGTTGGTTTTTTCTGATGTTCTCTTTCTGTTTGTCAGGTTTCTTATGAACCTGACTGGCCGCCTAGCTACGACAATATTCAATCACATTATATTAACAAGGATTGATTTGATTGTCAGTTACTTTATATTTGTATTTTAATTTGTAATTTAAGTATAAAAAATATAATTATTTAGCTTAACTTACCGTAATTTGAAAATAAAAAAATTATAAATTATAAATTTATTAAATATCACTTTTTAAATATGATTACATTAATTAATTGAATTTAAATTAAAATTTAATAATATAAGATTTTTTTGAGATTAACTAATTGAATTTTAATAAATAAAATAAATTAAAATGATATTAATTTAATTTATATAAGGGTTTTTTTTGGAGTATATTTAAGGGTTAATTTGGTTGCATGGCTTTGTCAAGTTTTGGGTGTGGTAAATATCTACTATTTCTACTTAATTTGCAGAGTTTAGGTTATCAAAGTAGAATACAGGGTTGAGCCAGTGGGCCGGCTTGCAAAAGATCTCTCAGCCCATTGAAAAATTTCCACGTATCTTGTTTTCTTACGGCCCCCCCCCCCCCCTTTTTTTTACATGTAACTTATGTAAACTACTAGCTTAGTCCTTCAAATATTTTTTATTTTTTTTCTTAAATATTTATGTAAATATATTACTTTTCACCAAAATTCTCTTTATGTAATCCACTTATTCTCACTGTATAGTTTAAATTTTCATATAAATTATAAAGTTTTTTTTTTTTTTTTGCTTTTAGTCAAGTTATTTCCTTATGCTAATTTTATGATAGAAAAAAAAAAGAACAAAATAATTATTTTGAATCCATATATAGTGTACATTAAATGAAAATATACTAGAATTTTAACTACATATATATGATATTATATATACAATTTACACTGTTAATATGATTTTTTTAATAAAAAGTGTATTTAATATGATATGCTCATTGTATTTACATAGTCAGATAGTCTGATTAATTGTGCAGGATGAGGGATAAACCCTTTTCATAGAATCTTGAGTGTCTTCTGAAGGCCCAGCCACCAAGGCCCCCTGATGAAGGGAAGAACAATCATCTAGTTGAATGTGGAATCTGTTATGCTTAATATCTCCCCATTTGTAATGCTTTACATGCTTGAGATGTTCCTGAACTATTGTTTGTAGACTTAACTCTAAAATGTTCATGCAGGTGATGGGTTCGGCCCTAACAGTGGAACTGTGACTGATTTACACTTGTGAGAATAACAGTTGCAGCAACGCTTTCCACAGTATGTGCCTAGTGGACGGGTTGCATTCTATCACAATGAAAAGGCAGTATGTCGAGCTCTTAAAGTGGTTGTATATTTTAATCTAGTTCATACCGGAGTGTAATTTTATTTCCTATCTGCTACGTGTTGTGATCAGTTGAAAATTGTTTGGTTGCTGTGGCATTTCCTGCTGCTGGAATTGGGCTACCTATCTGCTCGAATGATCAATCCTGCAAACAAGTTGGGTCACTTAATCCTTGTTCATGTCCTTGTTTATGTCTTATTGATCTAGTACACCGAGTGCCCTTTTGCAGAGGTTGGACCCACTGTACCTGACCTCATATTCTTTAGTTTCAACTAGGTACTGTAGTACAACCTGTGATGAGAGGGGACCCACATGAAAGTTGGAGGGGCAATATAGATTGGATGTAATGTGGATGTCTTCTGGGATTTGGATGCATCTGCAATTTTTACCAAGCTGTTAAAGGCACAAATACATTGTCCAATAAATTATTGGGGCTACTTTCACCGGAAAAGGTTGAATAGCGTTAAGGTTTGATAAGTTGATGACAAAGAGCTTTTTTGCTTTTCATTTTTGTGTCAATTTACAGGTGACTCTTTCAGTTATTTGATTCAGGGTACAGTCTCTCCATACATTGTAAATCGGATTGGCTTCCAATATTTCTCATTGCTTGCGCATACCCCTCATTTTTATTAGCTGATTTGCAGATTTGTGTTATGTTATTATATTTTTCCTCCTTCCAAACACTCGAAATAAAAGTTTCCCAAGGAATTGTTCAAATTTATCTTAACATTTTGAGATGTGAGATTATCTGCAATTAGTTTATGAAAAAATATTAGCGGAAACTGATCTTCAATGCTGTTGAAAGGCTAAACTAGCACTAGGCGTCTTTTTCACTTCATATCATACCACGTTTACCATTGGGTTTCTCTTTCTTTTTCCTTGGCAACTTGGTTGTTTAATTTATGGTTGTTCGCTTGTGTTGCAGGTCATTCAATGTTCAGTTTGGTCATTGTCCGTACTGTTCAGAGCCAGTTGCAGTCAAAATCAATACCACAAAGAATTAGAGATTTTATTAGTTCTTACCAAAGATCCCAAGCTGATTTATCCTTCTCAGAGATCCTCTCATTGAGGGGAAGATTAAAATTATAGGAGCCTGTGAATTTCGTAATGGCCAAAGCAGCTAAACTTCTGAGGTGAGGCACCATAAACTCTAAAAGATTAAAGCTTCTTTTGTCCACGCAGCTACTGAAAATCCATTCCATTTTGCTGTAATGAAGAGCATTAAAACAGGACTAACAGTTTCAGAGAATCCAATGTAGGTTTGTGCCCACTTGTACTCAACTGTTTCATTTACTGTGACTGGTGACCAACAATGACTTGTGGCTTTCTCTTTATTATTATTATTTTTTTGGAGAACAATTTCCATCTCTGCACTTGATTTTTTTTTGAAGTCATGTTAGAATCTGATTGAACGGGAATGGAGTTGCAGATGATATTGCTGCTTTGCTGCTGCTTCACAGTTCACTGGATGGTTTCTGCTTTCTAGTACTAATGGGGTCGTGCCATGATTTATTTGGGGCCCTGGACAGTAAATCGTAGTAAATACACCTATAAAATAAGGTAGTTGGCTGGCTCTCCCCAAGTTGTATAAGTATTTGAATATATCATATGTTAGCAGCTACCATGAAATTACAAATTTACAACTCCTTGTGGATTGAATGACAAAAAAGGAGGGGATTTAAGTCGTCCTTTTCTCTAGCCCATATTTTGTCCTCTTCTTTACCATGTATAAGCATTAAACTAGCGACTTAAATGACCAAAACAAAAATTAAGCCAGTGGTACTGATTTTTTTCCCTTTCTGAACCCATGTGTCATTCACTGCAAAACTTAATCTGCAGCTAAATCTTTGGCTAAGCATCCTCTCCTTCCCGAACAATGATTAAAAAAAAAAAAAAAGGCCATAACCTAGACCTCACATAGAAATGAAGTACTTTCCAAACAAATAATATATATGGACGAGATCAATGAACCGACGACTAATCGTTCACCTGGGACCCTGAATGTGGTGCACGTGCTTAATCAAGAAACAACTTTTATGTATTTCCAGTACCAAATGAATCAATATTGGCCAAACATTCAAGTGAAATACAATGCATCAAAAGAGGGGGACCATTCATTAATCAATTCAAAGCAAACATTTCAAACACTAATGAATTTCCAGCGTTCTGTCATTTCCTTACAATAAATCTATTTTGTTGTTTTGCATCATTATGATGAACCATTAAAATACACCAACCATTTTTTTTGAAAGCCAGCTAGATTTTTGCCTTTGGCCATGAAAAAGTATAGATAAGAGTTAAATTAATAAATTATCCTTTTGATGAAAGCTTTTATTAGGCACAAAATAATATGCTCCAAATACAGACAATACTTGTCTACAATTAGAAATTGACTTTGCCCATTCCAGGAACCCTACCTTTCACTTCACAATTATATGCACACAAGAATAACTTATTTTCCTTTATAATAACCCCAATTTTTTGCATGGCTCTCTTATAACATATATAGCTATTATTGTACAAAGGCAGGCGTGTACGTAGAGTATGACATGAAACGTATGGTATATCAATATTCTGGACAGTTGAGTTTGGATATGGAACTTTGGATAAGATTTCAGATGCCTGCCATGCACTCCGGCGGGGTAACCGGGTATCGAGACTTGTCGGTGCAGTAATTGTAGATCATATGGTTCATACGAACCCACCTGTATCTTCTAGCTTCCATGGCATTGAGGGCTTGGTAAGCAGTCCCCTCCCACCAGTTACTAGGGCTTGAGGCACAGTTTGCTGGCCCTGGCACAGGACATCCTTCAATGTCAAAGTCCTTGTAGTAGGCTAAGAAAGGAGCTTTGCTCCAATCAATTTTCTCCAGGCCTCCTCTTGTTGCCCAATCATCAGCTTCCCACAGTGTTGAATACACTCCCATTGGCTGGAACTTTGGATATGGGATGTTCCTAGCTTCATTGTTCTTGTAAACTCTGATCGGCACTTCATCAACATAGAACCTGTAAAAACCACCAACCACAATTTAACAACGACCCATTAATAATAATAACCATTTGTCAGTTTAACTCAACTAATCCTTGTATATCATTAATTAAAGTCATCCCAATTAATCATGCTTGACTTTATACGTAAAACTTTATGGTGTCTTATTAAAAGTTGATACAACTTTTATTGATTTGATAGATATTTTTTTCTCTCTTGTTTTCCTCCTCCTCCATTCCAATTTACCATATAGGGTTTTATCTGGCTTGAACTTACACAATATGATGATGGTTCCACATAATCGTGTAAGTATGGAAATCTGCAGCAGGATCAAACCAAAGGTTAACTCTTTGTTCCCTGTCACCCTTTCCATGAGCATAGATATTGGTTTGAACAGTATAAGGCTGCCCACTTCGGTTTCCCAAGAACTCAAAATCTAGCTCATCTCTTACAGTATCTGTATCAGAATTCATCTGCAATCCGAATTAAAATGAAAACCAACTAATTAATTATTTTCAGTGTCTGAAAATATATATAAAGAGACGTGAAGCATTGAAGATTATGTAGCGTACATAAAAGGCGGTGACTGTTCCGGCAGAGTCACCAGGGATGAGCTTGATCTTCATGCTGACACGTCCGAACAAATACTGCCTTTTGGAAGCAAATCCACAGCCTGAAAAAAAAAATGAATAACAAAAATTATAACATATGGTTTTGTTAATCATGATTATCCAATTTAAGGTTTCCAAAATAAATTTTAATTACTTCAAATAATAAGTGACCCCACGAAAAGTGTAACCTGAATTTTGGTCTAGAACAAGTTGGATGGCCCTCCCTCCATCGATTTGCCTAATATGGGAATCAGACCAAGTGATTCTAAAATCTTCAAGGAAAGTGGCTGGTCGTCCTGAAACAGAGACGGAAATTGCAAGAATACAACAGAAAAGCAAAAGAAAAGCATTACTTAAAGCCATGGCCGTGTAAATTAAGAAGAAAAAGGAAAAGAAAGAAAGATAAGAGAATTATTATGATCAAGTTTGTTGTAAAGATGACATGGGAGTGTAGTATATATATAGGTGGGAGATTAAAGTGAGACGGTCGATGTAGACTGCTGCATTCAAACGGAAAGTGCCATCACCAGCTTAGCTTTCTATCCAGCTAATGGCAAGCCGTCATTAGGCCCTACTACACAACTGTAGTTATTTTGCCTTCGGAACCTGATGTAACTCATACAATAGCTTATGCTTATATGATATTAGAGTTTAATTTACTCGATCCATGTAAATACTTTACGAGATGATATTTAATATATCTAAAATTTAAATTTTTATTTTAAATCCATACTGTGACTTGAATTTATGCTTCTATCCAAAAATTTTTTTATTCTCATCCTTTTGTTTTTATTTCCAAACCTAATTAACTTATTTTCTTATTAGATTTTGTCCTTATGATTAATCACTGTCAATAATCGTCAATATTCTCAACGGTGAATCCAATAATTTTTTTTAGAATATTCACTTATAATATATATAATTTTATTAATTTTATTAATAAAAAGGGCTATCAACAGAAAATTTTGAAGTATTTAGGAAATTTTTTTTTTAATTTTTGATGTTGTCCATAAACACCGTAAATGTACATTTGATTTGACCCTACATATCCTTTATCGTGTGCCATCATCATCAAAATATATTTACATTATGAATTCTTCTAACACTTTATATAAGCAGTACTTAAAATCGCCCGACTCTTTGACTCATTCGATTTTTGAATTATATATTGCCTTAAGATTAAAAATAAAAGTGAATTATTACTTATCAATTAGATTATGGGTCAATATTTCATTCATGGAATTGATTTGGCATGAACCTAACCGACAAGCTTGCCTAAAAATTTTAGTCAACTAGCCTTGGACTTAATGCCATAGCCAATCTCATCCAATCATCCTTCTCTCATCATATATCTTTGGACAGCCAAGAGATGGTGATTGATAAGGAATGGGGACTGGCTGGATTCAACTCATAATTGCTAGCTCCTAAGCATAATTTAAAGATGCAACTGATTGGCATTTGATTTTTTTTTTTTTTTGTTCATAGACGAAATAAAAATGTTATCCATCAAATTGAAGGGAACCTGACCGATTGGGGCCAAATTAAGCTTCAAAACAGCCAGAGAAAGACTGAGAAAAATATAAGACAAAGAGATTATTTTTCTTTCTTTGCATAATGAAATAGAAGAATCCTGGGTTTCACCAAACATTGGCTGCCACGTGGTTTCCAAGTCAATAATTTTTGTTAATTTCCGAGCCCAAACAGGCAGAACTCCAATTTCAACGACGTGGAGGTTTCTAATTGGATATAGGACAGATTGATGACTGGGTTAGTAAATAGTGGGGACCTCTCTTGATGTGCCTGTCAGAAAGTCGGGAAGCTTACGTGTTAAAACAAGATTGGTCTATTTTGTTGCAGTTGATTAAGGTAATTTATGAATTTTTTAATTAAATAATTATGATAATAATATAGAAAGCAGTATAATATTTGAATTACTTCATAAGGTATTATTCACGTAATAAATTAAAAAAAAGAAATAATTTCCTAATCCAAAGAAAAGAAGATAGGACATTTTATTTTACTTTATTTTATTAATTTTAGTGTATAATATAAGATGTGGGTGGAGATATTTTGGGGCCATATGATAGAAAGATTTCATAGAGGAACAGGTGAAAATTTTTGGTTTTATTTAATGTTATTTTATTCTTTTCCAGCATGCTATCCGTTAGTGTTGTCTACAGTTTTCTTTTACTTTTTTTTTTTTTTTCATTTTTAGATTTTTAATGATCTCTCCACATAAATTAGAATCAACGGAATAATAATAAGAAAATAAATCTTATGATTTTTTCTATTTACAATGAAACACATTATCTTATCAGATTTTGAATTATTATACAATAAACAAATAATTCTATCTTATCTTATAAATTTAATATTAAAACTATTATTTCCATAATTACAAATTTATCAACTAAAATAAATTTTGGTAGGACTGCTCTTGGTGCCACTAAAAGAACATGGAAACCACGAGAAAACTTTGGAGCATGTGACAGATTTTAATATAGGAAAAGCCATGCTATTAGTTGATCCCTATCCACACTTTGTACTTAATGTAAATATATATTTATGAGAAAATTAATTTAATTCGAGGATCAGTTGCACCTATTACACAGTTTTATAGTTAAAATAATTAATATCTGTGCAATAATTATGGCACGTTTTGCTTCATTAAAATGAATAATTGATTAAGAGTAAGGATTCATTTACATCAATATAATTGTTACACTTTTTTTTTTTTTTTAAATTTTGAATTCGGATCAAAATAAATATTTTATATCTTAGCTATTTTGATTTAATGATAAAAAAATATAACACTTATACTGATATAAATGCATCTCTACTCATTAATTAAAACTAGATATTTTTTTGTAAATTAAAACAACAAAACGCCGCGTTTCACTTTCCCAATTCCCACCACACTTGCCTTTTATTATTACATAGTATTTTCTTAAAATATAAAAACCTAACCTCTTAAGAATTAAGAAACCTAGGTAATTAGGGTTTGAAAATGAAGCGAATTAATATCGACCCTCCACTATCTTTTCTCTTGTACAAGGTTCTTCTTTTTAATGTACAAGGTTATAAATTTGTAGGTTATTATAAGCCTAGCTAATTAAACCTTCAAGAAAAGCTCACGAAGTAAAATAAGAAGAAAAAAAATACTTACAAAGGAAAGACATGAAATTTGTGTTAAATTTTAGATGGGTATCCGACTTTAAAAAAATTTGATAATATATTGGAAGGCATTTGTTATATTTATGTGTTTAAATTATTTTTATTAATTTAACTGATTTGATTTTTTTTTTAATCTTCATTCTAATAGACTTATTAAATTACATCTAAAATCGATTGATAATAAATTAATTAGTGACATTGTTATATGTATGTTCAAGTAAAAGTAACTATTTGGAGTTGCCCATGACTTTAATTAAAATTATTATAAGCATACGATCATACAAATTATTTTTTTTTTTTAAATATAAAAGAGACCATTGCCCTAGAATATACCTATCATTACAAAGGTTAAATTTGATAAACTTTAATAAATTATAGCTAGTGAATAATGACATATGAATTGAGATTGGCTCCCTTTATGTTTCCTGATTCCGTAATTTTTTCTTACATATATAGGAATAGTTTCGGCAAGGTCTCAACTGTACATGGTTACAGCTTGACTGTAGTTTTCATAAATTTGGATGCCATTAGCATTTAAGAAGATATAGATAGAATTAGGTTAAAGGGGACCAGAGACCAGAACAATTGCACGAATGGAGGGCATTTTACGACTATACGTGTTTTGATAAATTTGAAAGTTATGATGTCAACATCGGCCAGGTATATACGTCTTTGAATGGTGGTGATTGATGTATGGCTGGTATTCATGTACACATCCACATGATTTCATGGATTTTATGGATATTTAAACTTTATATATGTATAACAGTACTTCTCCTTCTATGTACAGAAGTGTTGATTATCGGGTAGATAGAATTTCATTAATTGCTAGAGGAATCAATTTCATCTGAGCTGATCTTACTATTACGCTGAAAATTCCCTTAATTTGGATTTTTGAATGACTAAGTGCTAATTTTTTGTTTGAATTTTTTTAGTGTTCGATGCTTAATATATAATAATGTGGAACAATTTTTATGAATGATTATATTCATTGAAGGATGAAACAATCAGATTATCCAAGAAAATAAAAACCAGCACCTTATTAACTTGATTTCTCTTCTATTCAAATTTCACAGGAACCTAAAGTAATTTGTGGGGTCTGTTTAGGGAGGAGCTTGAAGATTGGCACTGTCCAACAAGAAAATAATAGAAGAATCTCATCACTTTTGCAATATTATCTGTAGTTTGATTTGAATGCTTCCCTTATTGAATTTGGCTAATATGTCTTTCTCCATTCATGTTATTATCCATTTAAAACTTAGACATGAGAAAATGGGCACCCACATGCTAATGGATAAAAAAAAGGTATCCACCCAATTTTTTTTTTTTGAAAGAAAGGATAATTATGTTATAATTATATTGGCATTATCATGATGTGCATACTATAACCACCTTCAACACTGCTCTCTTTTTGTTTATGCATATTTTATTTATTTATATCAATTAAATGACCGATAATATAAGCTTTTTTTTTTTTTGTAAATTTCAAACCTATCAGATATCATTTTTTAGGTTTTGCTAAGTAAGAATGAAGGAAAATAAATGAGGATAACAAAATTTCTAATCTAATAGTTAAAATTCATAATTACTTTCTTACTTTTCATATAAATCTAACAGATTTTTCTTACTTTGTAATTTAATCATTAGATTTATATATTTTTCATTCTCGAACCCTTTCCATTCCTTCTACTAAACAAAACTTTAATAATAATTATATAAATTAATTGAATTAAATCGTCAATTTAGTCTTATCCTAATTAAAGTGAAGTGCTCTAATTGTTTTTTTTGCCAACATAGTTGCTATTAATTAATTATGGTTAGTTTCTAACTAATTAATGAGCTTTATTAAAAACATTTGACTGGTGCAAACACAACATATTACCATTTTTTGGGTTGGTTCACTAACTAATTAGATTGTAATTTATAATTAACAAATATATATTAGGATCTCATATAAATAAAGGACATTCTACTACTTTTTTTTTTTTGCATAATCTATTTCCTATATATTCAAAAGCAAAGAGAGGATTAATTAATTTTAAGCAAATTACCAAATAATTATTTCTTACTATTTACCTTAGGGTTTAGATGGGATCATGGTTGGGAGTGACTAAACCCTAACAGTTTGTGGAATATCAAATCAGGCACTATCAATTTGTCTTTAATTAAGCATTCAAAATTTGATTCGATTGCAAGGCATATGCCATCGTTTTCAACTTGAAAAAGATTGTTAATGTTATAATTATTGAATAAGTATCAAAAAAGCATATCTAAACATTTTTTAAGATTGTATTAAATGATCTAAATTAATTAAATTCAAAGAAAGAATATAAAAATAAGGATTTCGTCTTTGTGTATAAATAAATAATATAAATTGTAAAATAAATTCTATTTAAATTATTCTAATAAATAAAAATATCAAACTTACCATCAAGTCGAATGTTGGGTCGCTTAAACAATTATTTTAACTTTATTATTTTCTGTTGCAATCAAAGTTCTGACCTCCAAGCCGTATATAATTTTCCTCATCGTTATGTGCATTGTATATGAATGAATAACAGTGCACGGCTAAAGCTCATTTAATGTTGCATGGTAATTGCACGTGCAGGGAAGGAAATGCACTTGCCCTGAAAAAGACTGCTCAAACATGTTTTACTGTTTACATGCAGAAGACTTTTTGGCTAAAATAATTGCGCAATCATTTAAGATCTCTTTTTTTTTTAAAGAAATAATAAAGATTTAAATTAGATTAAATTTTATTTAATTTTTTTTAATAATGTATAATATTATAAATTTTTAAAATTTAATTTGAATTCAAACTTACATTTTTTTTTATATCAATTCAATTCAAATCGAATTTTATTAGTTTAATTTAATTTATCGGTTTTTAAATTTTGTATATGTTATTTTAATAAAATTTTTAATATATTTAAATATATTTTTATATAAAATAAATTTTTTATTTTATAAAATTTAAAAAATATATAAAAATTAATAAAAATATATAATTAAGTTCCGTTCAATTTTTAATATCTTGATTTAAAATTCGATTCAAATTTAATATTTAAATTTGATCCAAATCAATTAAAAAATCAAATAAAACTAAACCGAATACATTAGAGCTTTATCCTCTTGATGTAATAAAAAAATAAAAAAATTGAATATTATAATTTTGAGTCTCTATCTCAATTGATCAAATTCGAAGCAATTGCCCTCTTTCGATAATTGTCCGAAAGAATATCTTTAATCTAGTGATTAAAGGTATTTGAAGGAATATCAAAGACTTGACTTTAAACTAAATCTCTTCCTTTCTTTTTATTTGTACTAAAATTTTGTCCTCTTGATATAAAAAAAAAAAAATGAATACTATAATTTCAAATAAATTTCAATTTTCTCAAAATTTTTTCTCATCCCTAATTCTTTTTAACTTCTTTTACTTTCAAGCCAGCCATTGGCCTATAATCCTTCGGGCCATTCAAAGTTAAAACTTTTAACTTAATTAATTTTTTTCATAAAAGAACGAAAATCCAATTACCCTAAAACTTACAACACTCTAAGCGTTATCTTACAGCAATTTAACTACATCAAAGCTGCTTCTGATTCTTCAAATACAAGTTCTTTGAAAAGTACATTTATTTATTTATTTATTTATAATCCAACTAATTTTCAGACATTGAAGGGATGCAGGAGGGGGGGAGGGAATCTTTTCCTTTCCTATGCTATATATGTTACAGTCCGTGCAAACAAATGTGGTTGAGGCATGCGTTAGGGGAAACCTACAACACACAGCCTAGGCTCACGGTAAGTGGTCCATGACCTCAATTTATTTCGTTTTTCTTTTTGGTGACATTTATTTCGTTTTCGATTGATCAGAAGATTGGTTTGGTTACTCTATTGTTAAATCCACGTGGGATTACTCACTGTCCTTTCAAGGTTTTGAACATTCAATCTTTTAAGAAAGGCCATTGGCAACTTGGATTTCAACTTCAACTTTGTTTTCAGTTTCCATTCTTTTCCCTTTCCCTCTGAAAGTCGATAGCAACAACTGGTTTTACAAAATTATTCAAATCAATAATATATTTAAAATTCAAAATTTAACATATAAAGTTTATTCTTTTTATTTTCAAAAAAATAAAATTGTGTAATTTGACAAAGTCGGATAAACAATAATAAAATATGGTGGCATACCCACCGACGATGTAGAACTACGTAACATGGAAGAAGAAAGAAAAGGAAAGGAATAATATAAGCATATGTTTAAAGCTATTAACGTCAATGTCTTTCTCTGAAAATTATATGTACTTGATGAGCTCATAACCACACAATGAAGATGAAACAGAATAATCTCATCAGCAATTTGATGCCTTAGAAATTATCACCATTATTATGTTTATTTCCCATCTTTATAATTGTCATTCTCATTTCTTTTTCCTGGTTTTCAATTTTCAGCATAAAACATGGGCATGTCAAGATCATTCCCCTGGAGAATTGTTTTAGAGACACTTTCAGTCACTTCTTTTTTTTTTTGCTAAGCAAATAGATTTATTAATAGAAGATTGTTACAAAGACGGAAATCATCACCCAACAAGGAGGAACTTAAGATAAGAAGCGCAAAAACAAAATACAATCAGTGGTCGCATAAGCAATAAAAGAAATCAGCACCAAGGCTCAAAAAATGTTACCTTATTCACACCCAAGTTAGCCAGATGATCAGTAACACCATTCTCTTCTCTTGGGATCTTCTCAAAAGTAACATCCACAATAACAACTAAAGACCAACAATATCATTAGAAAATTTCCTCAATCTCCATGGCCTGTCCAGCTTTTTGGTGATCCAATTAACATCAATACTAAATCTGGTTCCATTATAAGACCAACCTTGCTGAGCCACTCTGTTTTTATGAACACCTCCATGGCATGTTTGATAGCCACTAACTCGGTGTTATTAGAATCAAGCACTCCCAAGGGAGAAGAGAGCATAGCCAAGATAGTCTGACGAAACCCTTAGCATGCCACATCATCCTGTTGGATCAAGGTTACCTCTAGCACCCCTGTCGGCATTAAACTTTAAGGAACCAGCCAGGGCAGGTTTCCATCCAAATAATGTTCTCTGTCTCTTGCTAATGCAAAAATATAATGGAACATACAAGATAGCATTTTCCACCATGTAAAGCCATCAGGAATAGATTCCTTTTGAGTGGTATTGATCCAGTATGCAGACCTCAATTTGATCACTTCTTACCTCCATTGTTTTACATAGCCATTAGAATCAAGCAGTTCATGTCAAATTATGAATACTTAAATCAATTCTTTTTCCATAAAGATGACAATTTTCACTCCCATCTATTGTTCAAAACTTGTTCTAATATCTTATTCATATCATGAGACTACAAGGAGGGGAAGAAACCTAGAACTTGTTTTCCCCAGATTTTTTTTTAAATACAGGAAGAGGACACTATGGCTTAAAATCTAAACTCAGATATCATGCTGATAAAGTTGAGCTAAGCAGCCTCATGATTTGCTAGACTTGTGGGATTTGGGTCGGTAAGAAGTGACTGCAGTAATTAATTTACTAATAGATGTTTTACAAGGTGAGGAAGAGCATCCCCAAACTAAAAACCAACACAAAAAATAAAAATAAAAAAAAGGAAAAAGTGTTAAATTAATAGACTACCTGAAAGGATGTCAAAATTGTCGACACATTATGAGAGGGCGACTGTGCATCCTGAGCCCTGAACAATATCCATAAACAGGAACCATCATTATAAACTGCATAAGCCATTTATAGACCAGGAGAACAAGCGATGAAACTGGAGAAATCATACAGTAAATGGTATTCAAAGTATGAGCACTAATGGTGAGAAAATTAGCAAAGAAGTCCAGAGTATGCTTCTAATCTCAAGGATGGAAAGTTACTTTAAAGTGTTCAATATGGGAATAAGTAAACAACGTGGGCTAAGTCCTTAAAGTTCATTAAGTTTCTTAGTTCATGTCAATGAGTAAATTAGTGAGACACACCCTCTACTCTTCTTGGTAAAAATTGATTCTACAAAGTCTTCAGAGTCACGGAATTAAACCAAGAAGTACATCAAATCAGTTGTCAGTGAATATCATCTCTAATTTCCTGTTTTGTTCAATTTTTTAATCCTTCAGCTCAAAAAATCAAAATTTTCTGTTTGTATACTTGATAATAGTTGGCTCTTTCCCCCTTCTAAATATCAAAATATTCTTTTCATCTTTTAACTTGTTTCTCTCTTTATTGCATTCATGTATTAGGACATTATCTCTTGCCTTCTCTGTCACAAAGCCAAAATAGAGGACAGCCATCAAATTAATGGAAATCTGTTCGTAGCACTGTTCCTTTTTAATCTTTCCATAATATTCCATTTTATTTTTCATTTCCACCAAACATCCTCAATTCCACCTCTGCTTATCTCCTCTAAAATCAAATAAATATCGAAAGCAAAGATCTTTGATCAGAATTTCTTGAATTTTCTTACATAAGTAAAAGAAAAAACCAGTATTCAAGCTTGATGAGATTAACAGAGAAAGCCCAAAGAAAAAGTATTCTACATAAAGTTCAATCCTAATTGGCAAGCAAACCTCAAAAGATGCCACCGATTTAGCCACCTACTGATGATTGAGGTCAAACAGAATTAATTTAGTATCCGTGTTCCATAAGTTAACAATTCAACTAGGATTACAAGGATTTGAAGGTTGATATACTTGGCATAAAGCAGCAAGAAACAGAAAGCAACGTTATCTTGGAAGAAACATAGACCATCATGTCAAACTTGGTTTAATAGGAGAGACCATCCCTTTAAATATGTAGCAACAGATGAGATTCTTTCCTTTGCCTAAAGTACAGAGAAAGGAGAGAGCATTGTGCGATAGGAAAAATGAACAATGAAAAAACAAAGTGAGAGGCAAAAGTTGCTGAACCTTAGATAGAAGGAAAACGATATTGTATCAAGGGGGGATACTGAACACCAATTCCAAAGACTCCAAAACTAAAGGTACGTTTGATGGTTATTTTGCAACTAGACCCTGGCCTTGAAGCCAAAGACATTTGCTCTCACTCCCACTCATGCATGTCCGGACTCACAAAGTTCAGATGATGGCAGATATCCATGTTCAGAAATTAGCTTAAATGAATGAAATCTCTGCAGGATATAGCTACTCTATCTCCTCTGTATCCTTGACAATTGAATAATTGCAAAAATGTTTTGGAATTGAAATTATACATAAGAGTAATCTCAAGTTTAACATGGTGGTTCACTAACTCCCAACTTAACAATCATTGTACTCATATATCAAATTGAAAGAAATCCAAATGTTGCATTGATAATATAATAGTAGAACTAATTTGTAATTTCAACCATTACGACGGATTTCGCCATCATGTCAGCACCTTTCTTTTGGTGATAAGATAAATTTTACTCTTTTTGTCTCGTAAAAACTGTCTTGTTTGCATATCATTAGTCGTACCAAATTAATGTCTAAAATTTGTTTTTAATTAGTGATAACTTAAGAGCTTATAACTAATTTCTATAGCAATTGTTTCAGATTAAACATCAACATCATCATCCAAAAAAAAAAAAAGGTAAAACTAACCATTATGATCAAACTTTTCAGAAGTAAATCGAACACGTGGTGGCTTTTCCGGAATTATCACTAAATGTTAACCTCAAACTGAACATGCCTCCTACATTTTTTTGAATTTCATCCAAATTTATTAAAAACAGATAACAAATTAAAAAATAAACTAAACTAAATTGAGATGAAATTACCTTCCCAGAGAGTCTATCGAGGCCAAAAATTTTGTGGCGCTCCAAAAGAAAAGGCATTCAACAGATAAAGGACTTGCACCATATCCCTGTAATTAAAATAAAGTAATCCGTGATTAGGAAGAGTTTAATAAGATGTAAATGTAATTGAGTTGAGATAATTAACCTCCGGTGGCTCGTTAATCATGTATTGGAGAGCGGACATGAGACGGAGCTGAGCTGTTGATGCCATTGATCAAAATCTCAGCCCTTCGGTTCAGATCTGAATCACATTGTAAAATTACACAATCAAAATGACTTTAAAATAAAAATAAAAAGAGAGATCGTGAGGGGAATCCAAGAAACGGAGGAAGGAATCAAAAACCGCCTTTATCTGCTGAACGTTGATCGTTGTTTCTCTTGTAACGTTTATTTTCAGGTTTTTGTCGCGGATTTTTTTTTAAAAAGCAATTTTATGATGGTTTGGTAGATTAAGAATTTGAGCGGAGGCCCATAACCATTTGGTGCAAATAGTCAGTCCATTATTCTTATGGGCTCCAATGGACCCAACATGATCTATAGCCCTATGTATATTTATATATTAACATACCAAAGGGAAAAACAATATCTAAAAAAATTAACAAAAATTCCCTACGATCATTCATTCATGTGACCATAAAAGACCAAGAGAAGTGGAAAAGATGATCAATCATAGAAAACAAAATCATATCTAATTATGCAAAGACATTGAGCCCAGGCGCATTGCATGTGATTAAGCCATCATGATTGTCATTGAAGACCAGAGATATCGAGGAAGAAAATATCGTATTTAGATTATGCCCCTTCTCTTTTTTCTCAGTGAAACAAAAGAAAAAAAAAAAAAGATATGGCGTGATGAGGTGGAATGGCTCAGAAACCAACCAAATCCCGTCCAAAAAAGCAAAATCAATGGTAAAAATTTAATATTAATATATCAAAAGGAAAGCGAAATTACCCAATTTCCTACAGTTGTATTTCATGTCCGTTTGTGGGAACTCGGTGGCGTTTCTGGTGTTTCTTTTTTGTTAGGTTCTTTTAGTTTCTTCTTTTTTTTGAATTCCCTTATTTTCTATGAGGGTTCTGTCTTTACTGTCGTTGCCCTATCTTCTGCCCTGCTTCGTTTGCTTCTCCAAAATCGTCTGTGTTTGAAAAATCTTGTTGGTATGTAGCTTAACAGTCGGAAAAGGCTCAAGAATCGGGAGGTTAATAAGGGTTCTTCCCATTTTGGGTTTTTTTTTTTTTTCCTTAGATTTCTGTATAACTTATTATTTGTCCTTCCACGTTCCATCATTTCAACAGAGAGCGAAATAACGCTTATATCATGCTGTCAATTCATTCACTGAAACCGCTCTCTTTTTATCCCAAATTTGCCATTTTACCTTCCTAAATTCTCAGTGTCTTAATACTTGTTTGAAAAGCTTTATATTTATATAATTAAAGTCTCTGTCTTGGCTCATTTCTTCTTTTTCTCTATTGAGTTCTTCTTCTTCTTCTCCGTACCCTTTGCCTCTTTAGCTTCCTTCTATTGTTATCTTCTTCAAAATGGTTTGTAGTCACAGTTTCGTATTTTGCCAGAGACCCTGCTATTTTTCCCTTCTTTTTCTCTTGATTTTAAGCACAACCCAAGTGATCAGATACAAAGCTGAAGGTAATTATTCATCTTTTTCATAAAAACCGTTAAGTTTTGAAAAGTTTTTTGTGCTTGTTACAATTTGAAGTTAATTTTCTTGTTCCAACTTGCTTTTGCAGGTAGACCAAATCCCAAATCTGATAGCC
>NW_019168469.1:0-131203 GCF_002303985.1 Durio zibethinus | reverse complement strand
AGTAAAATAATAATAGTTATTTTAATTATTTATATTTGTTACATAATGAATATTTTAAAATATTTTAATTATTATATAATTAATAAATATACAATAGTTATTAGTAAATTTTATTAAATTTAAATTTATAAATAATAAAATAATTTATTACTTTATTAATATACAATTATTTAACTAATTGAAATTATAAACTATCACAGGAGGGTAGATTTTATCAATTTTATAATAAATTTATATTATTTTATTCAAAAAAAGCTTTTATGAATAGAAAAAATTATTTTACAACAAAGCAAAAGGTTATAGCAATTTCAAATAGATAAATGCTTAAATAGTCATAATTATTTAAACTTGATCAATAAAAATATCTATTTTTTAATATTTGTTAATTTATTTTAATTAATTACTATATTAATAATAGTAATCTGCTAAATAGTCATAACTAATTTTGGATAACAAAATTACTAATATTATAAAAATATTATACTTGTTATATTATAATAATATTAATTATTAGTAATATTAGAAATATTAATATAATAAATTAAATAACGACAATTTTAATTAGTAGTTTAATAATAATATAATAATACTAATTAAAATTGATTATTAAACTGTTAATAATAAATAATCATAATAATAAAAATTAATCAGTAAATAATTAATGTTATTATTAAAATCAATAATAATTAAACAATTAATAAACAAATAAAATTAATATTATACTTTAATTATAAAACTTGTATAATGAACATTTAAATGACAAACAATATTAAAGAATTATTTAAAATATTAAATATTATTCAGATTAATTAATTTATTTAATAATCATAATCTATTTTATTAATAATATTAGTTATTATTAATTTTAACATATAATAATATTTAAATATTATTAACTTATGTACTATATAATATTTTATATTTTATATAATTTACAAATTATAAAATAATATAATTATATTTAAATTAATTAATAATATAATTAATTTATATTAATTTAAACTATAAATAATAAATAATATTATAGTTCAATATATTATATATTAATAATTATCAATAGTATTATTTTATTTGAAATAAGCTATTATAATAAACTATTATAATATTATATAATTATAATATAATTTATAAATTATTCAAATATTAATTATTATTATAGTCATTTTTTATATTATAACTATTAATATTAGTTAATATTATAAGTATAAACTTATAAATTTAATATTATAACCTTAACTATTAATACCTTAATATAATTATAATTATTATAATTATTTAATAATTATAATAAATATATAAATTAGTATAATACTATAATAAGTTCTTTACTTTTTTAATTATAAAAATAATTAATAGTTATTTATAGTTATAAAATAATTATTATAACTATAGTATTCTAATTGTTTATTATAATATTTTATAATATATGTATAACTAGTAATATTAACTAATAAGTTATTCATAAAACTAATTATAATTATAACTAATTATTAATTAAATATTTTAATTATATTATTAATAAATCATAATGTATTATATTATATTTAATAATTTATAATATAAATTATAAATTAATTATTATCATAATATATTATATTATTCTAGTCATACTATAAATGTTACTTATAATTTATATTAAACCATAAATTATATAATATTATATTGTACTATAAATCAAATATTATAAATTATTAATAATATTTACTAAAAATTTATAAAATATTTATAATAATTATTAGTTATTAATAAATACAACTATTATAGTTAATATTATCAAATAATAATATTATAATAGTTATAATATATCAAGTTATTATACTATTATATATAAAATAATTTATATATAGTTATTTGCTAATTATAATAAATTATAATTATTTATTATAAAAATATAATATAATATTATTAATTAAGATAATTAATTAATAGCATAATAATAATAAGAAAATTTTATTATTAAATATTTAATAAAATATTTAATTTAATTAAATTAATTATATCTAATAATTAAATAATACTTTAAGTAAATTAATTATAATTAAAGGTTATTAAAAATTGAATATAAGATATTTAATTGATTATTTAAAATTATTATATTAAAAATATAATATTAATTATATTAATATTAAATATATTAAATTGTTAAATAATTATTAATACTAATATATTATTATATCTATTAATATAAATATTTCACACGATTAGCTTAACTAGTTTTGTAATTTGATAACAATAAACTATTTAAAGAAGTACTAATCGATAGTACTACTTTATAAAATAATATTTTCTCAATTTATTAATAATATTTATTAATATTAATTATATTTTATTTGTTACTAATGTATTTATATTATATAATAATTTAATTGTATAATCTGACAATAAATCTAGTAATATAAATAAATTATATTATTAATTTAAATATTAATAATTAATATTATTATTTGATAATATTAACTATATTAATAGAAACTACATTAAATTATTTGAAATAATAATTAAATAAATATTAACAATAATTATTAACAAAACTATATTAATTTTATTATAATATTATATATAAATTAATCTAATTTATTATTTGTATGTTATAATGAATTAAATAAGTGTTAGAATAAATATCTTACTTATTAATCCAATTTATTATATATTGAAATAATATACTTAGTATTTATTAATTATATTATATAATTATATAATTATAATAAAATTAATAAGTAATAGGTTATTAATAAATATTATATTAGAAATACAAATTTATTTAAATTACAAGATGAATCCAGTAAGAAACAGAAAAGTTATTTATTACTTGAGCAAGAAATTCATAGAGTATGAGTCCAAGTATTATAAATAATTCTGAATAACTAATAGTAATAAAATATTACTATTTTATTACTATTTGAACAATTATCTATCTCCAATTGTTATGATTTTTGTTTTGTCCTAAAATATTTAATTTCTGTTCAATAAGCTTATTCAGAGTAAAATATTGCTAAATTAGTAATATTCTAAACATTAATAAGTAAGGATTTAAAAAATAAATGTGTTTGTTGAATCAGTTCAAATAGCTAAGACTATTAGAACAATTATCTATTTCAAATCGTTTTGACCTTTTGTTTAGTCATAAAAAAATTGCTTCAACTCATACATGCTTATTCAAAATAAAATAATACTAATTTATTAACATTCAAAAAATTATTAAGTAAGAAATTAGAAAAAAATTCTATTTACCAAACAAGTTCAAATATTTTTGACTATTTGAACAATTATCTATTTAAAATCGTTATGAGCTTATATTTTATCATAAAACAATTGTTTCAGTTCATAAAAGCTTATCTGAAATAAAATATTATTACTTTAGTAATATTATAAAAATTGATATAAATCAGTTTATCAAATCAATTCAAATAATTATAATAATTATATCCATGTGGTTATATTATATATTTATTATAATTACATATTTATAATAAAATAATTAAAATTGGACTTATAATATTATTCACATTATATTTAATAATTATAATATTAAATTTTCATTGTAACAAATATAATATTATTTGAATTAATTAAAATATAAATATTTAATTAAATTATTATTATAAATACTTATAATTTATTATTAATTATCTTAATATTGATTTTTATTAATTAATAGATATCTAAAAAGATTTATTTTTTAGATCTATTATTAATTTTTAAAATATTAATAGAGTAGTATTAATTTATTCTGAACAAACTTATATGGACAAAAACATTTGTTTTATGACAAAACAAAAAATCATAATTATTTGAAATATTAATAAATTCATTTTATTTTATTCTGAATAACCTAGTATGAATTGAAAAAATTGTTTTATGACAAAACAAAAGGTCATAACGATTTAAAATAGATAATTGTTCATATAATCTTAACTATTTAAACTGGTTCAGCAAACAAATTTATTTTTAAAATCTCTTAGTTATTAATTTTCATAGTATTATTAGATTAATATTATTTTATTTCGAATAAGCTTTGCATGAACATGAATAATTGTTTTATGACAGAACAAAAAAGGTTTATTTTTTAAATAACTGATTTAAACTATACATTTGTTCAAATAGTCATAACTATTTAAAAGGGTTTGATAAATAAATTTATTTTTTAAATTTCTTACTTATTAGCTTTTGAAAGATTAATAAACTAGTATTATTTTATTCTGAAGCTTGTATGATAAAAACAATTGTTATATGACCAAACAAAAGGTAATATTGATTTCAAATAGATAATTGTTGAAATAGCCTTAATTATTTTAACTAATTCAGTGAATAGAATCATTTTTTAAATCACTTACTTATTAATTTTTGGAATATTAATAACTTACTATTATTTTATTTCGAATAAGCTTATATGAATTGAAACAATTGTTTTATGACAAAACAAAAGGTCATAATGATTTTAAATAGATAATTGTTCAAATAGTCATAAATATTTGAATTTGTTTAGTAAACAAATTAATTTTTTTAAACTCTTGCTTATTAATTTTTGAAATGTTAAGAAATTAGTATTATTTTATTTTGGATAAACTTTTATGAACTGAAATAATTGTTTTTTGTCAAAACAAAAGGTCATAACACTTTTAAATAAATAATTGTTCAAATAGTCATAACTATTTGAACTTGATTGGTAAACAGATTTATTTTTTCATATCTTTTGCTTATTAATTTTTTTAATGTTAATAATTAAATAATTTAAATTTAAATATTTAATTTTTATTATTTAATTATCGATATTTATTAATAAATAAGCTATGAAATAATAACATAATTTATGAATTTTGTTAAAATAATTATTAAAAATAATCATAAATATTTTAAAATGTATATTCGATCTTTTATGATAAATTATCGATTATTAAAATAGATAATAATAATTATTAATATAATTAATTATTAACTATTTATATTATTAAATATAATGTATAAGATATTATTCAAATAATATTTTTATAAAATAGTATTACTTATAATTAATAAAATTAATGATTATAATTATTATATATAATAATAATTAAATATATTATTTGAATATATAATATATTTTTATATTATATATAATAAATAATAATATTTATTTTTTCATAAATTTATTTAATAAATTATTAATAATTTTTTTATTTAGTCATATTAATAATAATAAATATGTTTATATAATGAATATATCTTTAATATATTCAAAACTTAATTATAATTAATACTAAATAAGTAAGAGATTTATATATTTATATAATAAATTATTAAGTATTAGTTTATTAGATTAATTAAGTATATATAAGATAATAATTCCATTTAAACAAATATCTATTTCAAATCATTATGAACTTTTGTTTTGTCATAAAACAATTGTTTTTCATCATACAAGCCTATTCATAATAAAATAATACTAATTTATTAATATTTGAAAAATTAATAAGAGATTTACAAAATAAATCTGTTTATCGAATCAGTTCAAATAGTTATGACTATTTGAATAATTATATATTTCCAATTGTTATAACCTTTTGTTTTGTCATAAAATAATTTTTTATCTTCACACAAGCTTATTCGAAACAAAATAATACTAATCTAGTAATATTATGAAATTTAATAATTGATAGATTTAAAAAATAAATTTGTTTACCAAACCAATTCAAATAGTTATGGCTATATGAATAATTATTTATTTCAAATCATTATGACCTTTTGTTTTGTTGTAAAAAAAATGTTTTTGTTCATATAAGTTTGTTCGAAATAAAATAATATTAATTTATTAATATTTCAAAAATTAGTAAGAGATTTAATAAATAAATCTATTTACCATACTAGTTCAATTAGTTATAACAATTTGAACATTTATTTATTTCAAATGGTACTAAATTAATAATTTGATAATAAATTTGAATCATACCTTTTGTAATTTAAACTTATTAAAAGTTTTTTAATTGAGTTGTTATAAAACAACAGCTAAATAATTAGAAAAATATTACCTTTTAAATCTCTTAGTTATTAATTTTTTATATTTGAAATCTTATAATTCAAATATTCATAACTATTTGAATATTATTCTAATTTAAGTTTAAATTTGTTTATTTTAAAAATTAAATATTTAATTTCAAATCTATTTTAAAGTAAAAATAATTGAAGATTTGCTTTGTCATAAAACAATTGTTTTTGTTAATATAAGTTTGTTTGAAATAAAATAATATTATTTTATTAATATTTAGAAAATAAATATGTAAGAGATTTAAAAAGAAAATCTGCTTACCAAACCATTTCAAATAGTTTTGACTATTTCAATAATTATTTATTTTAAATCGTTATAACCATTTATTTTATCATTAAACAATTGGTTTTGTTCATATTATTTTATTTAGAATAAAATAATACCAATTTAATAATTTATATATCATATTATAAATTTATGATAAGTATGGTAACAATATGAAATATAGTTAATTATTATAAATATATATTAAATTAATTATATATATGATTAATATTAATAATTGAATAATTATTTTACTATTTAAGGATTATAAAGCTTGTTAATCTATATACTAATAATATAGTAAATTATATTAATTTAAATTATTTTTTAAATCTTTTATTTATTAATTGTTGGAATATTATTAAATTAGTATTATTTTATTTTTGATAAACTTATATAGATAGAAACAATTGGTTCATTACAAAATAAAAGGTCATAACTATTTGAAATAGATAATTGTTCAAATAGTCAGATCCATTTGAACATGTTCAAATTTTTTTTTAAAATTTTGGAATGTTAATAAATTTAATTATTTTATTCGAAATAAGCTTGTATGGATAGAAACAATTGGTTTATCACAAAACAAAGGGTCATAACTATTTGAAATAAATAATTGTTCAAATAGTAAGAACTATTCGAACATGTTCAAAAACCAAATTTATTTTTTAAATTTTTACTTATTAAATTTTGGAATATTAATTAATTTAATTATTTTATTCAAAATAAGCTTGTATGAACAGAAACAATTGTTTTAATATATACTAATGATATATTGTAGTCATTAATTATTATAATATAATATTCCTAAAACATTTAATTTCTGTTCAACAAGCTTATTCAAAGTAAAATATTGCTAAATTAATAATATTCTAAACATTAATAAGTAAGGATTTAAAAAATCAATGTGTTTGCTAAATCAGTTCAAATAGTTAAGATTATTAGAACAATTATCTATTTCAAATTGTTTCGACCTTTTGTTTAGTCATAAAATAATTGCTTCAACTCATACATGCTTATTCAAAATAAAATAATACTAATTTATTAACATTCAAAAAATTATTAAGTAAGAAATTAGAAAAAAAATCTATTTACCAAATAAGTTCAAATATTTTTGACTATTTAAACAATTATCTATTTAAAATCGTTATGACTTTATATTTTATCATAAAATAATTGTTTCAGTTCATAAAAGCTTATCTAAAATAAAATAATATTATTTTATTAATATTATAAA
The DNA here is from genome assembly GCF_002303985.1 of Durio zibethinus. The sequence continues at coordinate 123,683 of NW_019168469.1, read as the reverse complement.
AATTGATAAGTTAGAGATTTAAAACATAAATCAATTTATCGAATCAATTCAAATAATTATGGCCATTTAAACAATTATCTATTTCAAATCGTTATGAACTTTTGTTTTGTCATAAAACAATTGTTTTTCATCATACAAGCCTATTCAGAATAAAATAATACTAATTTATTAATATTTGAAACATTAATAAGTAGGAGATTTAAAAAATAAATCTGTTTATCAAATCAGTTCAAATAGTTGACTAGTTGAACAATTATATATTTTCAATCGACCTTTTGTTTTCTCATAAAATAATTATTTATCTTCATACAAGCCTATTTGAAATAAAATAATACTAATCTAGTAATATTATGAAATTTAATAACTGATAGATTTAAAAAATAAATTTGTTTACCGAACCAATTCAAATAGTTAAGGCTATATGAATAATTATCTATTTCAAATCATTATGACCTTTTGTTTTGTCATAAAACAAATGTTTTGTTCATATAAGTTTGTTTGAAATAAAATAATATTAATTTATTAATATTTCAAAAATTAATAAGAGATTTAATAAATAAATCTATTTACCATACTAGTTCAATTAGTTATAACAATTTGAACATTTATTTATTTCAAATCATACTAAATTAATAATTTGTTAATAAATTTGAATTTTGTTTAATAATATACTATTATTTTATATGATTAGATTTAAAACTAATTGTTTATTAAATTAATTATATTAATCATTATATAATTAATAAGTATAATTGTTAATTATAAAATAATGTATTATATTTGTTAGCTTTTTAGGTGCGATAGTGATCCAAGAGGGGGGTTGAATTGGATTTCTCCAAATTCTTCCCAAACAATGATTTCAATATAGTTGAATGGAAATTAAAACAATAAGCACTTTTGATGAAAATATAATGCAAACAATAACAATTAATGAACTAAAATCAAATACAAACAACAATAAATTGTAAGGAGATAGGGATAGGGAAATCAAACACAATGATTTATAGAGGTTCAGTCATTCTCCACAAGGCACCTACGTCCTCTCTCTTGGTTGTCCACACCAAGACTTCAATTCACTAATTGAAGAAAAATTCTTATAAGACACAAACCTATCTTGTACTAAATCTCTATCTTTTTCTCAAGGCTTAGATAACAACCTCTACCCTTACAATATCAAGAGAATACCTCACCTCTTGTTCTCTTCCAACTTTTTATATGAAAGGTAATTTTGCAAATAATAGAACAACCTCTCTAAGGCTAAGTGTTTGCCAAGTTTAAGTACAAGAAAATGATGAAAGAACAACAAATATAATTTGGATACAATAAATGCAAAGATATGGACTTTAACGCTCTAAAAACTCTTGATTATTTGAGAGAATAAAAATATGGCTTGTTGGCTCTTGCTCTCTTGATTCGTCAACTTTCTTGGTGTGTTGGAGTGCCCAATTTATAGAGAAATTGAGGAAATAGCCATTGGGAATGCTTAGGAAGTGAAAGTAGCAGTTGGAGATGTCTTTGCCTAGACCCAATCAATCCCTTCCATGAGGGGATCAATGGGTTCATGTTTTGAACATATTACGCTTGAAAATAGCCTAATTGATCGATCCCTTTTTGTAGGGGATTGATCCCTTCTTGCCATTTTCAATAGAAAATTTGTTTCTGGATAAAAAAAACAAGCGATCCCTTCCTTAAGGGGATTGATCCTATGCAAGCTTAACTATTCAAACAATTATATATTTCAAGTCGTTATGACTTTTGTTTTGTCAAACAATCATAACTATTTGAGCTTGCTCGATAAACAAATTTATTTTTTAAATCTTTTACTTATTAATTTTTGAAATATTGGTAAATTAGTATTAGTTTATTTCAAATAAGTTTGTATGAATAGAAATAATTGGTTTATGACAAAACAAAAGGTCATAGCTATTTGAAATAGATAATTGTTCAAATAGTTATAACTATTTAAATGTGTTTAGAAAACATATTTATTTTTTAAATTTCTACTTAGTAATTTTTGAAATATTAATAAATTTATATCATTTTATTCAAAATAAGCTTGTATGAACAAAAACAATTGTTTTATGACAAAACAAAAGGTCATAATGATTTGAAATAGATAATTGTTCAAATAGTTATAACTATTTGAACTTGTACAATAAATAAATTCATTTTTTAAATCTCTTACTCATTAATTTTTGGAATATTAAAAAATTAGTATTATTTTTTTCAAATAAGCTTATATGAACTGATACAATTGTTTAATGATGAAACAAAAGGTCATAACGATTTGAAATAGATAATTATTCAAATAGTTGTGACTATTTGAACTTGTTAGGTAAACATATTTATTGTTAAATTTTTTTTTTATTAATTGTTGAAATATTATTAAATTAATATTATTTTAATCTGAATAAGCTTGTATGAACACAAGTGATTATTTTATGATAAAAATAAAGTCATAATGATTTAAAATAAATAATTATTCAGATAATCATAACTATTTGAACTTATTCGATAAACAAATTTATTTTTTAAATCTTTTACTTATTAATTGTTTAAATATTAATAAGCTTGTATGAGTAGAAAAAATTGTTTTATGACAAAATAAAAGGTCACAATTTGAAATAGATAATTGTTCAAATAGTCATAACTATTTAAACTTGTTCGATAAACAAATTCATTTTTTTAAATCTATTACTTATTAACTTTTGGAATATTAATAAATTAGAATTATGTTATTTCAAATAAGCTTGCACAAACAGTAATAATTGTTTTGTCATGAAACAAAAGGTTATAATAGTTTGAATCAAATAATTGTTCAAATAGTTATAACTATTTGCATTAGTCAAGCCAACATATTCATTTTTTAAATCCATTACTTATTAATTTTTAGAATATTAATAAATTAGCATTACTTTATTCTAAATAAGACTATATGAATAGAAACAATTATTTTATGACCAAACAATGGTCATAGTATTTTGAAATAAATAATATTCAAATAGTTATAACTTATTGAACTGGTTTAGTAAACAAATTTATTTTTTAATTCTCTTACTTATTAAATTTCAAAATGTTAATAAATTAATATTATTTTATTCTAAACAAACTTACTTAAATAAAAACATTTGTTTTATGACAAAACAAAAGGTGATAATGATTTGAAATAGATAATTATTCAAATAGTCATAATTATTTAAACTGGTTCAGCAATCAAAATTATTTTTCAAATTTCTTACTGATTAGTTTTTCAAGTACTAATAAATTTATTTTATTTTATTTTGAATAAGTTAGTAAGAACTAAATAAATTATTTTATGACAAAACAAAAGGTCATAACGATTTAAAATAAAGAATTGTTAATGTAGCTTTAAGTATTTGAACTAGTTCAACAAACAAATTTATTTTTCAAATCTCTTAGTTATTAATTTTCATAATATTATTACATTAACATTATTTCATTTCAAATAAGCTTGTATAAATAGATATAATTATTTTATGACATAGCAAAAGGTTATAACAATTTGAAATAAATAATTGTTCAAATAGTCATAACTATTTGAACTAGTTCGATAAACAGATTTATGTTTTAAATCTCTTACTTATTAATTTTTATAATATTAATAAATTAGTATTATTTTATTCCAAATAGGCTTTTATGATGAAAAACAATTGTTTTATGGAAAAACAAAAGTTCATAATGATTTAAATAAATAATTGCTCAAATGGCCATAATTATTTGAATTGATTCGATAAAATAATTTATGTTTTAAATCTCTAAATTATCAATTTTTAAAATATTAATAAAGTAATATTATTTTATTTCATATAAGCTTTTATAAATTGAAACAAATGTTTTATGATAAAATAAAAAGTCATAATGATTTTAAATAGATAATTGTTCAAATAGTATCTATTTGAACTTGTTTAGTAAACAGATTTATTTTTTAAAAAATTTCTTGCTTATTAATTTTCTAAATGTTCATAAATTAGTATTATTTTATTTTGAATAAGTATGTATAAATTGAAACAATTATTTTATGACTAAACAAATGGCCAAAATGATTCGAAATAGATAATTATTCTGATAGTATTAACTATTTGCATTAGTTTGGCGAACACATTTATTTTTTAAATTCTTACTTAGTAATTTTTAGAATATTATTAATTTAACAATATTTTACTCAGAATAAACTTGTATAAACAAAACCAAATGTTTTAGGACAAAACAAAAATCATAATGATTTGAGATAGATAATTGTTCAAATAGTCATAACTATTTGAACCGGTTCGATAAAGAGATTTAGTTTTTAAATGTCTTATTAATTTTTGAAATAGTAATAAATTAGTATTATTTTATTTTGAATAATTTTGTATGAATAGAAACAATTGTTTTAAGACAAAACAAAATGTCTTAACGATTTAAAATAGATAATAATTTAAATGGACTTGACCATTTGAACTTATTCGGTAAATAGATTAATTTTTAAAATCTTTAATTTATTAATTTTTATAATAATAACAAATTAGTATTATTTTATTCCAAATAAACTTGTATGAATAGAAACAATTGTTTTATGATAAAACAAAAAGATCATAACAACTTGAAATAAATAATTATTCAAATAGTCATAACTATTTGAACTTACTCGGTAAACAAATTTATTTTTTAAATCTTTTACTTATTAATTTTTGAGCATTAATAAATTAGTATTATTTTATTTCGAATAAACTTGTTTGACCATAACAAATTGGTTTATGACAAAACAAATGGCCATAACGATTTGAAATAGAAAATTGTTCAAATAGTCATAACTATTTAATGAATTCAAAAAATAGATTTATCTTTTAAATTCTTACTTATTAATTTTTGAAATATTAATCAATTTATATTATTTTATTGGAAATAAGCTTGCATAAACAAAACCAATTGTTTTATGACAAATCAAAAAGTCATAATGTTTTGAAATAGATATTTTTAAGATACTCATAACTATTTGAACTTATTCGGTAAACAAATTCATTTTTTAATTCTCTTACTCTTTAATTTTTAAAATATTAAGAAATTAGTATTATTTTATTTCAAATAAGCTTACATGAATTGAAATAATTGTTTTATTATGAAACAAAAGGTCATAATGATTTGAAATAGATAATTATTCAAATAATCATGACTATTTGAACTTGTTCGGTAAACATATTTATTTTTTAAAATTTTTACTTATTAATTATCAAAATATTAATAAATAAATATTATTTTAATATGAATAAGCTTGTATGAATAGAAACAATTATTTTATGATAAAACAAAAAGTCATAACAATTCAAACTTGTTCGATAAACAGATTTATTTTTTAAATCTTTTACTTATTAATTGTCTTAATATTAATAAATTTGTATTATTTTAATAAAAATAGGCTTGTATAAATAGAAAAAGTAATTTTATGACAAAGCAAAAGGTTATAGTGATTTCAAATACATAATTGTTCAAATAGTCATAATTATTGTAACTTGCTCGATAAATAGAATCGTTTTTTAAATCTTTTAATTATTAATTTTTGGAATATTAACAACTTAGTATTATTTTATTTCAAATAAGCTTATATAAATTGAAATAATTCTTTTATTACAAAAGAAAATGTTATAATGATTTGAAATAGATAATTATTCAAATAGTCATGACTATTTGATCTAGTTCAGTAAACATATTTATTTTTAAAATTTTTTACTTATTAATTGTCAAAATATTAATAAATTAGTTTTATTTTAGTCTGAGTAAGCTTATATGAATAGAAACTATTGTTTTATAATAGAACAAAAAGTCATAACAATTTGAAAGAAATAATTGCTCAAATAGTCATAACTATTTGAAATGGTTTGTTAAGCGATTTACTTTTTAAATCTCTTACTGATTAATTTTCTAAATATTAATAAATTAATATTATTTTATTTCAAACAAACTTATATTAACAAAAACAATTGTTTTATGACAAAACAAAAAGCAATAATAATCTGAAATAGATAATTATTCAAATAGTTATAATTATTTGAATCGGTTTAGTAAATAGAATTATTTTCTAAATCTCTTATATATTTTTGAAATATTAATAAATTAGTTTTATTCTATTCTGAATGAGCTTTTATGAGTTGAAAAAATTGTTTTATGACAAAACAAAAGATCATAATGATTTGAAATAGATAATTGTTTGTAGTCTTAACTATTTGAACTGATTTAGCAAACAAATTAATTTTTTAAATCTCTTAGTTATTAATTTTTAAAATTTTATTAGATTAGTACTATTTTATTTCAAATAAACTTGTATGAATAGAAATAATTGCTTCATGACATAACAAAAGGTTATAAAGATTTGAAGTATACAATTGTTCAAATAATCATAACTATTTGAATTGGTTTGATAAACAGATTAATTTTTTAAATCTCTTACTTATTAATTTTTGAAAGTTTAATAAATTAGTACTATTTTATTTCAAATAAACTTGTATGAGAAAAAACAATTGTTATATGATCAAACAAAAGGTAATAATGATTTAAGATAGATAATTGTTGAAATGGACATAATTATTTGAACTAATTCGATAAATAGATTTTATTTTTTAAATCACTTATTAATTTTTGAAATATTAATAATTAGTATTATTTTGTTTCAAATAAGTTTGTATGAATTGAAACCATTATTTTATAGCAGAACAAAAGGTCATAATGATTTTAAATAGATAATTGTTCAAATAGTCATAACTATTTGAATTTGTTTAGTAAACAAATTTAATTTTTTAAACTCTTGCTTATTAATTTTGGAAATATTAAAAAATTAGTATTATTTTGTTTTGGATAAGTTTTTATGAATTGAAACAATTGTTTTATGTCAAAATAAAAGGTCATAATGATTTTAAATAAATAATTTTTTAAATAGTAATAACTATTTTAGCTTGTTCGGTAGATAGATTTATTGTTTCAAATATTTTGCTTATTAATTTTCTGAATGTTCATTAAATTTGGATTATTTTATTTCGAATAAGCTTGTAAGATATGAAACAAATATTTTATGATTAAACAAGAGGTTAGAATAATTTGAAATATATAATTATTCTAATAGTTTTAACTATTTAAATCAGGTTGGTAAACACATTTATTTTTTAAATCTCTTACTTATTAATTTTTGGAATATTATTAAATTAGTATTATTTTTAATTGAATAAGCTTCTATAATCAGAAACAATTGTTTTATGGCAAAACAAAGATTTTAACGATTTGAGATTAATAATTGTTCAAATAGTCATAATTATTTAAATTGATTCGGTAAACAAATTTATTTTTTTAAATTTGTTACTTATTAATTTTTTAAATATTAATAAATTAGTATTATTTTATTTCAAATAAGCTTGTATAATAAAAAACAATTATTTTATGACAAAACAAAACATCATAATGATTTGTAGTAGATAATCATTCAAATGGCCATAATTATTTTAATTGATTCAATAAATAGATTTATTTTTTAAATTTCTTACTTATTAATTTAGGAAATATTAACAAAATTGTATTATTTTATTTCGTCTAAGCTTGTATTAACTGAAACAATTGTTTTATGACAAATCAAAAGGTTATAGCGATTTTAAATAGATAATTATTCAAATAATAATAACTATTTGAACTTGTTTGGCAAACAAATTTATTTTTTTAAATCTCTTTCTTATTAATCTTCTAAATGTTAATAAATTAGTATTAATTTATTTTGAATAAGCTTGTATGAATTGAAATAGTTGTTTTATGACTAAGCACAAGGTCAAAATGATTTGCAATATAAAATAATTCTAATATTCTTAACCATTTGAACTGCTTTGGTAAACATAACTATTTTTTAAATCTTTTACTTATTAATTTTCAAAATATTATTAAATTAGTATTATTTTAATTCGAATAAACTTATATGAATAAAACAATTGTTCTAAGACAAAAGAAAATGTCATAACGATTTGAAATAGATAATCATTTATAATTGTCTTAGTATTAATAAATTGTATTATTTTATTTGAAATAAGCTTGTATGAATAGAAAAAATCTTTTGGTGACAAAACAAAAGGTTATAGTGATTCAAATAGATAATTGTTCAAATAATCATAATTATTTAAACTTGTTCGACAAACATATTCATTTTTTAAATCTCTTAATTATTAATTTTCAGAATATTAATAACTTAATAATATTTTATTTCGAACAAGCTAATATGAACTAAAATAATTTTTTATGACACAATAAAAGGACATAACAATTTGAAATAAATACTTATTCAAATAGTCATGACTATCTGATTTTGTTTGATGAACATATTTATTTTTTAAATTTTTTACTTGTTAATTTTCAAAATATTAATAAATTAGTATTATTTTAATCTAAATAAGCTTTTATGAGCAAAAATTATTGTTTTGTAATAGAACAAAAAGTCATAAGAATTTGAAATAAATAATTGCTTAAATAGTCACAACTTTTTGAATTGGTCTGATAAACAAATTTATTTTTTTAAATCTATTATTAATTTTTGAAATATTAATAGATTAGTATTATTTTATTATGAACAAACTTATTAATATTTGTTCGAATAAGCAAAAATTAATAAACAAAAGGCCATAACGATTTGAAATAAATAATTGTTCAAAGAGTCATAACTATTTGAACTTACTCGATAAACAAATTTACTTTTTTTAAATCTTTTACCTATTAATTTTTGGAATTTTAATAAATTAGTATTATTTTTATTCTAAATAAGCTTTTATGAATAGAAACAATTGGTTTATGACAAAACAAAAGGTTATAATGATTTGAAATAGATAATTGTTCAAATAGTCATAACTATTTGAATGTGTTCATAAAATATATTTATTTTTTTAATTTTTAATTTTTAATTTTTTTAAATATTAATAAATTTATATTATTTTATTTGAAATAAGTTTGCTTGAACAGAACCAATTGTTTTATGAGAAAACAAAAGGTCATAATGTTTTGAAATAGATAATTGTTCAGATGGTCATAACTATTTGAACATGTTTGGTAAACAGATTAATTTTTAGCTTCCCTTACTCATTAATTTCTAGAATATTAATAAATTAGTATTATTTTATTTCAAATAATTTTATATGAACTGAAACAATTGTTTTTTTTACAAAACAAATGGTCACAATGATTTGAAATAGATAATTATTCAAATAGTAAAGATTATTTGAACTTGTTCGGTAAACATATTTATCTTTTAAATATTTTACTTATTATTTGTTGAAATATTTATAAATTAATATTATTTTAATCCAAATAAGCTTGTATGAATAGAAACAATTATTTTATGACAAAATAGAAAGTCATAACAATTTGAAATAAATAATTGTTCAATTAGTCATAAAGATTTGAACTTGTTTGGTAAACAAATTTATTTTTTAAATCTTTTACCTATTAATTGTCTTAGTATTAAAAAATTGTATTATTTTATTAAAAATAAGCTTGTATGAATAGAAAAAAATCTTTTGGTGACAAAACAAAAGGTTATAACGATTTCAAATAGATAATTGTTCAAATAGTCATAATTATTTAAACTTGTTCGGTAAACATATTCATTTTTTAAATCTCTTAATTGTTAATTTTCAGAATATTAATAACTTAGTAATATTTTATTTTGAACAAGCTAATACAAACTAAAATAATTTTCTATGACAAAATAAAATGTCATAATGATTTAAAATAAATACTTATTCAAATAGTCATGACTATTTGATTTTTTTTATAAACATATTTATTTTTAAAATTTTTTGCTTATTAATTATCAAAATATTAATAAATTAGTATTATTTTAATTTGAACAAGCTTTTATGAGCAGCATTATTGTTTTGTAATAGAACAAAAAATCATAAGAATTTGAAATAAATAATTGCTCAAATAGTCACAACTTTTTAAACTGGTTTAAAAAATAGATTTATTTTTAAAAATCTATTATTAATTTTTGAAATATTAATAGATTAATATTATTTTATTTTGAACAAACTTATATGAACAAAAACATTTGTTTTATGATAAAACAAAAAGTCATAACGATTTGAAATAGGTAATTGTTCAAATAGTCATAATTATTTGAATTGGTTAGGTAAACAAAATTATTTTTTAAATCTTTTACATATTAATTTTTGAAATATTAATAAATTAATTTTATTTTATTCCAAATAAGCTAGTATGAATTAAAAAAATTGTTTTATGACAAAACAAAAATGATTTGAAATAGATAATTGTTTATATGGTCTTAACTATTTGAACTAGTGTGGCAAATAAATTTATATTTTAAATCTCTTAGCTTTTAATTTTAGGAATATTTTTATATTAGTATTATTTTATTTTGAATAAGCTTGTATGAACATAAATAATTGTTTTATAGAAAAACAAAAGGTCATAACGATTTGAAGTATATAATTGTTCAAATAGTCATAAATATTTAAACTAGTTTGGTAAAAAGATTTTTTTAAATCTCTTACTTATTAATTTTTGAAAGATTAATAAATTACTATTATTTTATTTTGAATAGACATATATGATAAAAATCAATTGTTATATGACCAAACAAAAGGTTATAACGATTTGAAATAAATAATTGTTAAAATGGCCATAATTATTTGAACTAATTCGATAAACAGATTCACTTTTGAAATCACTTATTAATTTTTTGAAATAGTAATAAATTAGTATTATTTTATTTTGACTAAGCTTGTATGAATTCAAACAATTGTTTTATAACAAAACAAAAGGTCATAACAATTTTAAATAGACAATTGTTCAAATAGTCATAACTATTTGAATTTGTTTGGTAAACAAATTTATTTTAAGCTCTTGCTTATTAATTTTTGAATTATTAAGAAATTAGTATTATTTTATTTTGGATAAGCTTTTATGAACTGAAACAATTGTTTTATGTCAAAACAAAAGGTCATAATGATTTTAAATAAATAATTATTCAAATAGTCATCATTATTTGAACTTGTTCAGTAAACAGATTTACTTTTTCAAATCATTTCCTTATTAATTTTCCAAATGTTAATAAATTAGTATTAATTTATTCTGAATAAGCTTGTATGAATTGAAATAATTGTTTTATGACTAAACAAAAGGTCAAAGTGATTTCAAATAGATAACTGTTCTAATAATCTTAAAAATTGGAACTGATTCAATAAACAAATTTATGTTTTAAATCTCTTACTTATTCATTTTTGAAATATTATTAAATTAGCATTATTTTAATAAGAATAAGCTTGTATGAATGAAACAATTGTTTTACGACAAAAGAAAAAGGTCATAACGATTTGGAACAAATAATCATTCATATAGTCTTAACTATTTAAACTGGTTTGACAATTAGATTTATTTTTTTAATTTTCTTGGTTATTAAGTTTCGAAATATTATTAAATCAACGTTATTTTATTTTGAATAAAGTAGTATGAATAGGACCAATTGTTTGATGACAAAATAAAAAGTTATAACAATTTGAAATAAATAATTATTCAAATAGTCAAAACTATTTGAAATGGTTTTGGAAACATATTTACTTTTTAAATCTCTTATTGATTAATTTTCTAAAATATTACTAAATTAGTATTATTTTATTCCAAATAAGCTTATATGAACAAAAAAAATTGTCTTAGAACAAAAGGTTATAACATATGAAATAGATAATTGTTCAAATAGTCATAACTATTTGAATTGGTTTGGTAAATAGATTTACTTTTTAAATCTCTTATTAATTCTTGAAATATTAGTAAATTAGTGTTATTTTATTTCGAATAATCTTCTATATTGAAAAACAATTGTTTTATGAGAAAATAAAAGGTAATAACAATTTGAAATAGATAGTTGTTTAAATGGCCATAATTATTTAAATTGATACGATAAACTAATTTATTTTTTAAATCTCTTATTAACTTTTGAAATATTAATACAGTAGTATTATTTTATTTTGGATAAGCTTTTAGGAACTAAAATAATTGTTTATGACAAAATAAAAGGTCATAATGATTTTAAATTGATAATTGTTCAAATAGTCATAACTATTTGAGCTTGTTCAATCAACTAAGCTATTTTTTCAAATCTCTTGCTTATTAATTTTTCAAATATTATTAAATTAGTTTTAATTTATTTTGAATAGGCTTGTATGAATTGAAACAATTATTACATGACTAAACAAAAGGTCAAAACGATTTGAAATTAAAAATTATTCTAATCGTCTCAACTATTTGAACTGGTTCGGCAAATACATTTATTTTTTTTAAATCTCTTACTAATTCTTGGAATATTATTTAATTAGTATTATTTTTATCTGAATAAGCTTGTATGATTAGAAACAATTGTTTTATGAGAAAGCAAAGATCATAATGATTTGAGATTGATATTTGTTCAAATAGTCATAACTTGCTTTTTAATTTTTGAAATATTAATAAAGTAGTATTATTTTATTTTGGATAAGTTTTTATTAACTGAAACAATTGTTTTATGTCAAAACAAAAGGTCTAACGACTTTAAATAAATAATTGTTCAACTAGTCAAATCTATTTAAACTTGTTCGATAAATAGATTTTTTTTAAATCTCTTGCTCATTAAATTTTTTAATGTTAATAAATTAGTATTACTTTATTATGAATAAGCTTGTATGAATTAAACAAAAGGTCAAAACGATTTGAAACATATAATTGTTCTAATAGTCTTAACTTTTGGAACTGATTCGGCAAACACATTTATTTTTTAAATATCTTACTTATTAAATTTTTAGAATATTATTAAATTACTATTATTTTAATCTGAATAAATTTATATGAAAAGAAACAATTGTTTTATGATGAAATAAAGATCTTAATGATTTGAGATAGATAATTCTTCACATAATCAAAACTACTTAAACTGTTTCTGTCAACAAATTTAGTTTTTAAATCTCTTAATAATTTTCAAAATATTAACATATTAGTATTTTTTTTGTTTTGAATAATTCTGCATGAACAAAAACAATTGTTTTATTAAAAAACAAAAGGTCATAATGATTTGAAATAGATAATTGTTCAAATGGACATGAATATTTGAACTTGTTTGGTAAACAAATTTATTTTTAAATCTCCTACCTATTAATTTTTAGAATATTAATAAATTAATATTATTTTATTTTGAATAAACTTGTATGAATAGAAACAATTTTTTTATGACAAAACAAAAGATCATAACTATTTGAAATAAATAATTGTTCAAACAAGCATAATAACTATTTAAACTTGCTTAGTAAACAGACTTATTTTTTAAATCTTATTAATCTTTGGAATATTAATAAACTAGTATTATTTTATTTTGAGTACGTTTGTATGAATAGAAACAATTGGTTTATGACAAAACAAAAGATCATAGCTATTTGAAATACATAATTGTTCAAATAGTCATAACTATTTGAAAGTGTTCAATAGATTTATTTTTAAAATTTTTTCTTTTTTTTAGAATATTAATAAATTAATATTATTTTATTTGGAATAAGCTTGTATGAACAAAAACAATTATTTTATGACAAAATAAAATGTTATAATGATTTGAAATAGAAAATTGTTCAAATAGTCATAACAATTCGAACTTATTCAGCAATAGATTCATTTTTTAAATCTCTTGCTCATTAATTTTTTGAATATTAATAAATTAGTATTATTTTATTTCGAATAAGCCTATATGAACTGATATAATTGTTTTATGATGAAATGAAAGGTCATAACGATTTGAAATAGATAATTATTCAAATAGTTATGACTATTTGAACTTATTAGGTAAAAATATTTATTTTTGAAATCTTTTACTTATTAATTGTTGAAATATTAATAAATTAATATTACTTTAATCCAAATAAGTTTCTATAAACAAAAATAATTGTTTTATGATAAAACAAAGAGTCATAATGATTTGAAATAAATAATTGTTCAAATAGTCATAACTATTTAAATTTATTCAGTAAATAGATTTGTTTTTTAATTCTTTTACTTATTAATTGTTTGAATATTAATAAATTTGTATTATTTTAATTGAAATAAGCTTGTATAAATAGAAAAAATTATTTTATGAGAAAACAAAAGGCTATAGTGATTTGAAATAGGTAATTGCTCAAATAGTCATAACTATTTGAATTTATTTGATAAACAAGTTCAGTTTTTAAATGTCTTACTTATTAATATTTGGAATATTAATAAATTAGAATTAAGTTATTCCAAATAAGCTTGTGGGAACAGAAACAATTGTTTTGTGACAAAATAAAAGGTCGTAATGATTTCAAATAGATAGTTGTTCAAACAGTCAAAACTATTTGCATTGGTTAGGCCAATAGATTCATTTTTTAAATCTATTAATTATTAATTTTTAGAATATTAATAAATTAACGTTACTTTATTTTGAATAAGATTGTATCAATAGAAAAAATTGTTTCATGACAAAACAAATGGTCATAACGATTTAAAATAAATAATTGTTCAAATTGTTATAACTAATTGAACTGGTTTGGTGAATAGATTTATTTTTTAAATCTCTTATTGATTTTTAAAATATTAATAAATTCATATTATTTTATTTTGAACAAACTTATATGAACAAAAACATTTATTTTACTAGAAAACAAAAAGGTCATAACCACTTGAAATAGATAATTCAATTGGTTTGGCAAACAAATTTAATTTTTAAATCTCTTAGTTATTGATTTTCATAATATTATTAGATTAGTATTATTTTATTCTGAATAAGCTTGTATAAACATAAATAATTATTTTATGACAAAACAAAAGGTTATAATGATTGGAAATATATAATTGTTCAAATAGTCAAAACTGTTTGAACTAGTTCGATAAACAGATTTATTTTTTAAATCTTTTACTCAATAATTTTTGAAATATTAATAACTTAGTATTATTTTATTCTGAATAGACTTATATGATGAAAAACAATTGTTTTATGACAAAACAAATGTTTATTAGTATTAGTTTATTCTGAATAGGCTTATATGATGAAAAACAATTGTTTTATAATAAAACAAATATTCATAACAATTTGAAATAGATAATTATTCAAATTGTCATAATTATTTGAACTGATTTTATAGATTGATTTATTTTTTCAATTTCCAACTTCTTAATTTTTGAAATATTAATAAATTAATATTATTTTATTTTGGATAAGCTTTTATAAAACTGAAACAATTGTTTTATTATTAGACAAAAGGTCATAATGATTTTAAATAGATAATTGTTCTAATAGTCCTAACTATTTGAATTTGTTTTGTAAACAGATTTATTTTTTAAAATTTTTTGCTTATTAATTTTTTGAATATTAATAAAATAGTATTATTTTATTTCGAATAAGCATGTATGAATTGAAACAATTATTTTATGACTAAACAAAAGGTTAGAATGATTTGAAATAGATAATTGTTATAATAGTCTTAACTATTTGAACTAGTTCAACAAACATATTTATTTTTTAAATCTCGTACTTATTAATTTTAGAATATTATTAGTTTAGCAATATTTTACTCCAAATAAGCTTGTATGAATAGAAGCAATTGTTTTATGACAAAACAAAGATCATAATGATTTGAGAAAGATAATTGATCAAATAGTCATAACTATTTGAACTGGTCTAGTAAATAGATTTAGTTTTTAAATCTCTTGCTTGTTAATTTTTGAAATATTAGTAAAGTAGTATTATTTTATTTCAGATAAGTTTTTATGAACTGAAACAATTGTTTTATGACAAAACAAAAAGTCATAACAACTTTAAATAGATAATTGTTTAAATAGTCAAATCTATTTGAACTTGTTCAGTAAACAAATTTATTTTTTTAAATCTCTTGCTCATTAATTTTTCAAATGTTAATAAATTAGTATTATTTTATTTTAAATAAGCTTGTATGAACTAAAATAATTGTTTTAAGCCTAAACAAATGGTCAAAATGATTTGAAATAGATAATTGTTCTAATAGTCTTAACAATTTGAATTATTTCAGCAGACACATTTATTATTTTAAATCTTTTACTTATTAATTTTTAAAATATTATTAAATTAGTATTATTTTAGTCTGAATAAGCTTGTATGAAAAGAAACATTTGTTTTATGACAAAATAAAGATCATAATGATTTAAGATAGATAATTGTTCAAATAGTTATAACTATTTGAAATGTTTTCTTGAACAGACTTAGTTTTTGAATCTCTTATTAAGTTTCAAAATATTAATAGATTGGTATTATTTTATTCTGAATAATTTTGAATGAATAGTTTGTTTTATGATAAAACAAACGGTCATAACGTTTCAAGTAGATAATTGTTCAAATGGACATGACTATTTGAATTTGTTCGATAAATAGATTTATTTTTTAAATCTCCTACCTATTAATTTTCAAAATATTAATAATTATTAATAATAAATAAATAATTATTAATTATGGCTTGAAAGGGATTCTGATATTGGTTTTAATATTAATACGATTAATAAATAATTATATTTATTTAATTATAATATAATTAATTAATTGTTGCTTTTTTTAATAATAAAATATAATAAAATAATACTAATTTAATAATATTATGAATTATTTTATAATAAAATAATACTAATTTTATTAGTTCATATAATAAAATTATTTTAATTGATTTTTATCAAAGTAAATATATTAGTTATTTAAATTAGTATATTAATTATAATTTAATAATTTAGTATTAATTATTATAATAAATTATAATCAAGTTAATATTAAATTAATATATCATAATATTTATAAATAACAATTATTTATTTATTCTAATGAATTATTGGATATTATTGTAAATAATAATTATAAATAGATCTAATCCAAATTTCATATAATAACTAATAGTCATTATTATAAATAGTTGTATATTTATATTATAATTTTATAATATAATATATTATATTAAGGTAAATAATAAACTGTTGTCAATTAATGTTGATATAATATAGTTAATATAATATTATAAATGAATAATTTAGTATCAATAATTTATAATATATTATTTTAATATATTAATAACTTAATTATTTTAATATATAATATTAAATTGAAATAATTATTATTTAAATAATATAAGTTAATAAGAGATTATATAAATAATTACTTAATAACATTATAAATAGTTTTAATATATATTTTTAGTAAATACTAATAAATTATAATTAAAATATCAATATTAGTATTTATTTAAAATAAATAATTACTAAATAAATAAATAAATATTTATTAATTAAATAAAATTAATAAAGTATATATTATTTATAATTATATAAATTATCAAATAAATTTATTAATTACTATTATTATTATTTATACTTGATATTATACTATAAATTACTAAGTTTGACTATAATTGTTTATATATAAAATAAACAATTATAATTAAATTATATATTTTAAAATCCCCTTTCTATTTATATAACTAGTTATTCTTAAATAACAATATAATTATTTATATATAAAATAATTATATTATAATAATATATTTATAATAATTAGTTAAAAATATATAAAATAAATTTATTTAATATGATATTATTTTATATATTATAACATTAAATTTTCTTCTTATTATTATGCTATTAATTAATTAAAATTTTATTTAATTATAAATCCGAATAAGCTTGTATGAACAAAACAATTGTTTTACATTAAATGAAAAGGTCATAACAATTTGAAATAGATAATCGTTCATAGAGTCTTAACTATTTGAATTGTTTGCCAATTAGATTTATTTTTTTAATTTTCTTGGTTATTAAGTTTTAACGATTATTATTAATCCAAGATTATTATTAGATTATTTCATATAATATTAATAATAATAATTTAATTATTAATTATTAAATCTAATAATTCCTTTTTAATATCATTTACAATATTTTTAATAAAATTATTTTATTATAATTTAAAAAGTTTATTTGTTTTATCATAAAAGAATTGTTTTAGTTCATAAAAGCTTGTCCAAAACAAAAATAATATTACTTTATTAATATTTAAAAAATAAATCAGTTTATCAAATTTTCATATTATTTTATAAATTATCTATACTATTTATTATTAAAAATTGTACTTAATTTTTATAAGTATAATGAAATAGTTATAAATTTTTATGATAAAACAAATTAATTTATTAATTATTAATAGTAATAACAAAATACAGTATTATTAATCTATTCAATATTATTTTATTCTAAATAATTTTGCATGAACAGGAACAATTGTTATGAATAATAACCAATTATCACTTATTATTTAATGATATATATAATAATAACCAAATAATTAAGTTATTTAATTAGTATATTTTAAATTAATAATATAATTAATTTATATAATTAGTATATTTTAAATTAATAATATAATTAATTTATATAATTATTAATGTTATTATATAATAATAATAATAAAATATTATATATGATATTTAAACTTAAAGTTATAATTATTAAACTATTAATATAAATTTATAATTTATAAATAAATTATTATATATAATAATAATAATAATTAATTATATTATACTTATTATTTAATATAACTAAAATTATTAATATAATAATACTAATTTAATTAAACAAAAAGTTAAATTATATCTAATTTATAATAAATTAGAAAATAAAATAATATACAAATTCTAATCTATTCAATAAATAATTATATTAGTATAATTTATTTAATTATTATTATAATTAATATTATTAATTATCTTAGATTTATAATATTACTATAATATTATTCTATAATTTATTATCAGTAAACTAATACTAATTATTAATTAAACAAATTTAAAATTAATAAATTATATTAATATTAATTATTATTAACATAATATTATCATTATTAAACAAATTTAATTAAAATATTATGATATTAAATTACTATAATATTCATTGTTATAAAGCATAATATTACCTTTATATATTAATAATTATGTTAATTATTATTACTAAAATATTAATTAATATTTAGTTGATTAATAAATTAATAAAATAATTGAGTAAATTGTTTTAAATAATTTAATATTTTAAATTTAATATATATTTATAATATATTAATATTTATACTAAATAAATATATTATAATGTAATTAATACTATAAATTAATAATAATTTATTTCATAAATATTAACTAAACATTATACATTTTAAATTATTTTAATATAATTATTATATTATATTATTATTTTTAATATATTATTAATAGTATTATAAATTATTATTAACAAATTATTAATATTATAATTATAATTTATAAGTAAGTAATATTAATATATTAATACTTATATAAATAGATAATTTATTTGAACCAATTGTTATTTAATTTAATTATAATTAAATATTTATCATAACTAAATACTTATTTGTAATATAAATATATTATAATTAAAATAAATAATTTCCTTATTACAAATCATTATAAATATTAGTAATAATTGTTATTAAATTAAATAAGTATTTAATTATATAATATAATTATTAATTTATAATTATATAAATTAATTTAATTTAATTATATAATTAATACTAAACAAGATTTAGTATTAAAATATTTTTAGTATTAGAATTTTAATTAAATTTATTAATACATTTGCACAGCTAATAACATAAAGCAACAATTATTCATGTTTTCATAAATTAATAAATTATTATAATATATTTTAATACTTATATTTATAATTTGCAAATAATAATTATGTTAATAAATATTGTAAACTAAAATATATTTAAAATTAATAATAAATTAGATTAAAAACTAATAATCTATTAAATAATATTAATTAATATATAATACTTCCTAAAGATATTAATATGAATCTATTAACAATTATTTGAATTAATTAAATTATTATTATAAATAATTAATTATAGTATTTATTTGAAGTAACAATTAAATTAATTAAGTTTAATATATTGTTATTAATAATTATAACAACATTATTATTCAAATTTATTGTTATATTAAAAATGTTAATTAATAACAAACAGTTTACTCATAACTGGATATGATAATTAATTATTATCAATATGTTCAACTAGTTAAATTATGGTTATATATTTCACAACACTTATTTATTAAATTATATATTATTAAAATGAATATATACTTATTAATCAATAAAGTTAATATTAATATCAATTCATAATACAATTTAATAATAATGATTATTATAAAATATTAATCTCAAATATTATAAATATTTAAATCTATTCATATGATATGATTAGAATTAAAATAATTATCTAAATTATTATTATAAAATTATTGATTAACAAGTATATATTCATTTTAATAATATATGATTTAAAATTGTAATTTATATAATAATATATATTTTTAAAAATTTATATATTACTTAAAATATATGTAAGACTATATTTTTATTATAATAATAATGAAAATATCAATGATAAGATTTTTAATATTTTTTAATTTATATATTATAAATTGAAATATGTATTATTATAATAAAATAATTAATTTATTAAATAATAAATAATTATTAATAAATTATATAACAATATAATTATTATAATAATTATTATAATTATTTATTAATAACAATAATTATTTTATTATTAAACTAATACCTAATTAACTATTATAAATAATAATATATATTATATTATAAAACATTAAAATAATAGTATATAACTTATAAAAAAATTTTATTATAATAAAAATATTTATAATAAGTATTTGTATAATTATTACAAAACAAATGATAATTTAATATTTATTATAATATATTTTATATTAATTATTTTATAGAAATTTATAAATGTAATTAACTATTAAATTAAACTAATGTTTAATTATATCATTATATCATAAACTATGCAATCATAAAATAATTATAAGTAGTATAATTATTTAATATTAATAGAAAATAAATAATTAAATATAGTTTTAATAAGATTAGTTGTCATAATCGTTATGACATACCTAGTCAAATTACATGCATAACAAGGTTATTCATTAATGTTATTATAATTATAATTAACTATTATAATTATGTTAATTGTTAAACAATAAAATATGATATAAATACTATATTAATAAATAAACAATTGTTTATTGAATGATGGCTATATTGACACATTTAGTTTAAATTTTAAACTATTAAAAAATTAATAATATCAACAATACTAATATTATTAAACTACTAATACGATTATAATATGAAATAATATTATATATTATAATATATAAATAATATTATTATTTATTAAAATAATTATAATTTAATGAAATTAAATAAAATATACAATTGTTTAATTAAATTAATAGTTTATATTACAAATATAATAATATAAAATTATTAATTATTAATTAGAGTATTATTTATAGATACTACTATATTATATAATACTAAACATATAAATTATTATAATAAGATTATTTAATTAAACAATTAATATTTAATAATAAAAATATTAAATTAGTATAATTAACCTGAACTAATGATAAAACATAATTAAATTGTATAATAAATCTATATATAAAATAATTTATTATAACTATTAATAAGTAAGAAATTATAATAAGCCTTTTGTTTAATAATTAAATTATTATTAATTAATTTAACAATAAACTATTAATAATTTAATATTCAATTAATTATATTATAAATGTAATTATTTTATATTATTATACGCTTTTGATTAAATTAAATAATAATTTATTATTGTAAATTAATTAATAATATAAATTTATTATTAGAAATTATAATAATTTCATGATTAATAATAAAAACATATATTTTTTTAAAGCTTTTACTTATTAATAATTTTAATATTATTAAATTAGTATTAGTTTTAATCAAATAAGCTTTTACGATAAAAAATGATTATTTTATGACGAAACAAAGATCATAACGATTTGAGATTGATAATTGTTCAAATAGTTATAAATATTCAAACTGGTTTGATAAACAAATTTATTTATATTAGTTATATAATTAATAATAAATTATTAATAAACTATTTATATAACTAGTAATATTAATAATATTTATATAATTTAATCTTGAAAATTATATAAATATTAAATTATTTATAAGATTAATGAAATTAATTATATTAAATATATTATAAATTATAGTAAATAATTTATATTTAAATAAAATATTAATATTAATTATTTAATATTAATAAAATATAACTATTTATTTTATTTTATTATCAAATTAGATTAATAATATAATTTCATATTCCATAAATATATTAATAATTTATATTAATATATAGATTAGTACAAGGAAACTAATCATATTTTTATAATGTTTATTTATAAATATTTTATTATAAAATAACTATAAATTGTATTTATAAAATTTTTAAAGCTCTATAATATACTTGATTTAAATATTAATCCTTTTTTATTAATAATATTAAAATTAATTATGATATTTAAATTATTTATTTAATATGTTATCATGAGTTTTTGATAATATCTTAATGGATAATTTTTATTATCAATTTAGTTAATAAATATTTATACTTGTTTATTTTTAAGATTACTGTAAATAATATTTTTATAATTATTAAATTTTGAAATTTCATAATTATTTATAGTTATATATAAATTATTAGTATACTATTTTTTAAAACAATTAGTAAACAATTCAATTATATATACCTGGTAAGTTTATATATAAATATAATTTATAAATTAATACATAATTTAGTTAACATAAAACTTATAATATTAATAATAGTTAAATTATAATAGAATATAAGCTATACCAAACTTTTATTTTATTAATAGTAATAATAAATATACCTTTATTTTTAGAGTTATAATTATTAATTTTAATTAGTTATTAATAATTGTTAATAATTATAATTATAATTAATAAGTATAAATAATTATATAATTATATAATTTTAAATAATTTAATTACTAAATTATTTATTAACTAAATAATTTTTTAAATTATTAAGGATTGTTTATTTACTAATAAACAATAGTACACAAATTATATTAAATAATTTGACTTTTAGTTATATTCAAATAATACTATAATATTATTAAATTAATACAATAATAATTGTTATATAAATTATTAGTCCAAATTATCTTAATATAATAATTGAATGTTTTAGTATAAATTTGTAACAAATTTATAAAAATTATGTCAATTTTTTATTTACTATTTATTAATATCAATAAATAGTCATAAAAATTATTGTTAATATTATTTAACTAATAAATATCATAATTAACGTATTTTATATTAATTACTAATATTATTATATTAATAAATTATAATTGTTATTAATTTTTGAAATATTAAGAAATTTGGGTATTATTTTTTTTTGGATAAGCTTTTATCGAACTGAACAATTGTTTTTTTTGCGCAAAACAAGAAGGTCATAACGATTTTAAATAAATAATTGTTCAATAGCATAACTATTTGAACTTGGATCAGTAAACATATTTATTTTTTCATATCTTTGCTATTTAATTTTTTGAATGTTAATAATTAATAAATTTTTAAATTTAAATATTAAATTAAAATATTTAATTTTTATTATTTAATTATCAAATTTATTAATAAATAAGCTATGAAATAATAATATAATTTATGAATTTTGTTAAATAATTATTAAAAATAATCATAAATATTTTAATTATTGATTAATAAATATTGATTCAATAGACTATTCACATATACATTTAATTATTATACTATTTGATTATTATAAAATTATTAACTAATTTAATTGTAATAAATTTATTAAAATATACAATTATAATACTATTTATAATTCATTACACAATTTGTATTATTATAAATTAATATTATACTTAATTATAAATAAATAATTTATTAATTATATTAAATATTTATAATGAAATAATTATTATTTCCTGAAACAATTGTTGTATGACGAAAAATTATTTTTATTAATTAAATTAATTATAAGCTAATAATAACTAATTATTATACTGTTTAGTTATAATAATTATCTAATATATAATTAAGCTAATAAATGAGTTTTATAATTTAACAAATAATATGAAATATTTTATTCAAAATAAAATAACACTAATTTATTAAATTATTATATTAAATTAAATATTAATTAATTATATATTATTAATTTACTAATTAATAAATGTTAATTAATAAATTAACTAATATTAA
This sequence comes from Durio zibethinus, assembly GCF_002303985.1. The sequence goes on along the minus strand of NW_019168469.1, from coordinate 99,452 downwards.
TTAATAACAATAATTAAAATATTTACAATTGTTTCTAATAATATTAATTATTATATAAGCTAATACAGTATATAATATATTGTTTAATATTACTAATATTTAATATTAGTTAAATATTTTAAAATATTTTATGACTAATTTAAATTCACAACGATTTTAAATAGATAATTGTTCAAATAGTCATAACTATTTAAACTTGTTCAGTAAACAAATTTAGTTTTTCAAATAGCCTTCTTATTAATCTTTCAAAAGTTAATAAATTAGTATTATTTCTTTCGAATAAGCTTATATGAACTAAAAAAATTATTTTATGATTAAACAAAAGGTTATAACGATTTGAAATAGATAATTATTCTAATAATCTTAACTATTTGGACTGATCGGCAAACACATTTATTTTTTAAATCTCTTACTTATTAATTTTCAAAATATTATTAAATTAGTATTATTTTTATCTGAATAAGCTTATAAGGTAAAAACAATTGTTTTATGACAAAACAAAGATCATAATGATTTGAGATTAATATTTGTTTAAATAGTCATAACTATTAGAACTACTTTGAAAAACAGCTTTAGTTTTTAAATCTCTTGCTTAATAATTTTTGAAATATTAATAAAGTAGTATTATTTTATTTTAGATAAGTTTTTATTAACTGAAACAATTATTTTATGACAAAACAAAATGTCAAAATAATTTTAAATAGATAATTATTTAAATAGTCATATCTATTTAAAATTGTTTAGTAAACACATCTATTTTTTTAAATCTCTTGCCTTAATTTTTTGAATGTTAATAAATTAGTATTATTTTATTCCAAATAAGCTTGTATGAACTGAAATAATTGTTTTATGACTAAACAAAAGGATAGCATGATTTGAAATAGATAATTATTCTGATAGTCTTAACTATTTGAACTAGTTCGGCTAACATATTTATTTTTAAAATCTCATTAATTTTTGAAATATTATTAAATTAGTATCATTTTAATTCAAATAAACTTGTATGAAAGGAAACAATTGTTGTATGACAAAACAAAGATCATTATGATTTGAGATAGATAATTGTTTAAATAGTCATAATTATTTGAACTGGTTTGGTAAATAGATTTAGTTTTTAAATCACTTATTAATTTTCAAAATATTAATAAATCAAAATTATTTTATTTTGAATAATTCTATATGAACAGAAACAGTTGTTTTATGACAAAACAAAAGGTCATAACAATTTGAAATAGATAATTGTTCTAATGGACATGACTATTTGAACTTGTTTGGTAAACAGATTTATTTTTTAAATCTCCTACCTATTAATTTGCAAAATATTAATAAAGTAGTATTTTTTTATTTTGCATAAACTTGTATGAATAGAAATAATCGTTTTATGACAAAACAAAATATCATAACTATTAGAAATAAAAATTTTTTCAAACAATTATAACTATTTGAGCTTACTTGATAAACAGATTTATTTTTTAAATCTTTTACTTATTAATTGTTGGAATATTATTAAATTAGTATTATTTTATTTTGAATAAGCTTATATAGACAGAAACAATTGGTTCATCACAAAACAAAAGGGCATAACTATTTGAAATAGATAATTGTTCAAATAGTCAGATATATTTGAACATGTTCAAAAAACAAATTTATTTTTAAAATTTTTACTTATTAAATTTTGGAATATTAATAAATTTAATTATTTTATTCGAAATATGTTTGTATGGGCAAAAAAAATTGGTTTATCACAAAACAAAAGGTCATAACTATTAGAAATAAATAATTGTTCAAATAGTCATAACTATTTAAACATGTTCAAAAAACAAATTTATTTTTAAAATTTTTCCTTATTAAATTTTGGAATATTAATTTAATTATTTTATTTGAAATAAGCTTGTATGAACAGAAACAATTATTTTATGATAAAACAGAAGGTCATAATGATTTGAAATAAATAATTGTTCAAATAGTTATCACTATTTAAACTTGTTCAGTAAACCGATTCCATTTTTTATCAAAAGACTAATTCTTACTCATTAATTTTTAGAATATTAATAAATTAGTAATATTTTATTTTGAATAAGCCTATATGAATTAATACAATTGTTTTATGATAAAATAATAGGTCATAATGATTTGAAATAGATATTTATTCAAATAGTTATAAATATTTGAATTATAAGATTTTAAATTCAATTGTTTTTAAATCTTTATTAATAAAATAAATCTATTTTTAGAATCAGTTATATCTAATTATAAGAATAAGCAATAAGTTTACAATTATTGTTTTTAATAAACATATTTAATTAATATTAAATTTATGAATATTGATCTTAATTTAAATATTTTAATTATTGATTTTTATTAATTAATAGATATCTAAAAAGATTTATTTTTTTAGATCTATTATTAATTTTTAAAATATTAATAGAGTAGTATTAATTTATTTTGAACAAACTTATATGGACAAAAACATTTGTTTTATGACAAAACAAAATGTCATAATTATTTGAAATAAATAATTGTTCAAATAATCATAATTATTTGAACTGGTTAGGTAAACAAAATTATTTGTTACATTATTAATTATAACTACTAAATATTAATAATAGTATTTTATTTTAATTAATATTAATTATTAATTATTTATAAATAATTATCAGTTAAAGATAATAATTTAGTATATAATTAAATTAAAAGTACTTTATCTTAATTAATTTAAATGATTGATCTCTATTTATTTATTTTAAATTAAGACTGAATTTAATGTTATCAAATATAACAATTAAATTAATCCTTTGTCATAATTAAATATTATATTTAAATTTAATATTAGTTAACTGTATAAATTGCTTTAGTCTTAATTTGAACCAGTTTGATAAATAGATTAGTATTATTTTATTTTGAACAAACTTATATGAACAAAAACATTAGTTTTATGATAAAACAAAAGGTCATAACAATTTGAAATAGATAATTGTTCAAATAGTCATAATTATTTGAATTGGTTAAGTAAACAGAATTATTTTTTAATTCTCTTACTTATTAATTTTTCAAATTTTAATTATTTTATTTTATTTTATTCTGAAGAAGCTAGTATGAATTGAAAATATTGTTTTATGATAAAACAAAAGGTTGTAATGATTTTATAGTTTTAACTATTTGAACTAGTTTGACAAACAATTTTATTTTTTTAAATCTCTTTGTTATTAATTTTCAGAATATTATTAGATTAGTTTTATTTTATTTCAAATAAGCTTGTATAAACAAAAATAATTGTTTTATGACAAAACAAAAGGTTATAACAATTTGCTGTATACAACAGCTCTAATAGTTATAACTATTTGAATTGGTTTTGTAAATAGATTTATTTTTTAAATCTCTTATTAATTTTTGAAAGATTAATAAATTAGTATTATTTTATTATGAATAAGCTTGTATAATAAAAAACAATTGTCATATGACCAAACAAAAGGTAAGAACAATTTGAAATAGATAATTATTGAAATGGTCATAATTATTTGAACTGATTTGGTAAACATATTCACTTTTTAAATCACTTACTTATTTCAATTTGTTCGGTAAATATATTTATTTTTTTAAATCTCTTTCATATTAAATTTCCAAATGTTAATAAATTAGTATTAATTTATTCTAAATAAGCTTATATGAACTGAAACAATTGTTTTATGACTAAACAAAAGATCAAAATCATATGAAATAGATAATTATTTTAATAATTTTAACCATTTGAACTGATTCAGTAAACAAATTTATTTTTTAAATCTCTTATTAATTTTCAAAATATTATTAAATTAGTATTATTTTAATCCAAATAAGCTTGTACAAAAAAATAATTGTTTTATATTAAAAGAAAAGATCATAACGATTTGAAATAGTTAATCATTCATAAAGTCTTAACTATTTGAACTAATTCGACAATTAGATTTATTTTTTAATTTTCTTGGTTATTAAGTTTGGAAATATTATTAATTTAGTATTATTTTATTCTAAATAAAATAGTATGAATAGAACCAATTGTTTGATGATAAAATAAAAGGTTATAACAATTTGAAATAAAAAATTATTGAAATAGTCAAAACTATTTGAAATGGTTTGATAAGTAGATTTTCTTTTTAAATCTCTTACAAATTTATTTCCTAAATATTAATAAAACAATATTATTTTATTTCAAACAAACTTATATTAACAAAAACAATTGTTTGATGACAAAACAAAAAGTAATAATGATTTAAAATAGATAATTGTTCAAATAATGATGACAATTTAAACAATTACCTATTTCAAATCCTTATTACTTTTTGTTTTGTTATAAAATAATAGTTTTATCAACACAAGCTTATTCAGATTAAAATAATACTAATTTGATAATATCTAAAAAATTAATAAGTAAGAGATTTAAAAAATAAATTTGTTTACTGAATTAGTTTAAATGGTTAAGACTATTAGAACAATTATCTATTACAAATCATTCTGACTTTTTGTTAAGCTTGTATAACAAGTCAAATTATAATAAACTTATATTACTTATTTATTTAATTAAAATAAAAATAATTTATATACTTAACTATATATAAATATAATATCAAATATTATTATAATATAATAATTAAATTTCAAAATTATTTATAATTATATAAATTATTAAATCATTCAAATGGTCATATGTTAAATAAAATATTATAAGATAAGATATTTAATGTTATATTAAATAAAATCAATATAATAATTATTATAATAAATAATAACAATAAATATAATTATAATTATAATTTTTTCATAAATTAATTTAATTAATATATTATAAATATTATATTATAAATTATAATTAACAATATATATTAAATTAGACTATTTTACAATAAAATAATTTTTTGTAATATTCATTATATTACTAACTATATAAATATAAATATACTTAGTTATAATAATAAATATTATTAGTACTATTAGAATAATTATTAAACCAAATGACTATAATAATTAATTTATCATTAATAATTATTAATTAAATAATAAAAATTAGTATTTTACTAAACTACTTATTAGTGAAATAATATATATTATTAATAATTTTAAGAAGAGATTTAAAAAAATTATTAATTTAAAACAAAAGAATAATTATTTTTTTAATTTATACTAATTAAATTATCACTTGAAATATATATGATTAAACTATTATAATTATTTATTATGCTATTTAAATATTAGCAATAATTATAATTAAATATTAATTAATTGAAAAATAGATTTATTTTAGAATAATTATAAAATTTTAAATTAATTAATTCAAAATTATTTTGTTAATAATACTCGCAATTATTCTTATTACAAACAAAAGCTACAATGATTTGAAATAGATATTTTAATATAATAATAAATTATTATATAGTTTATTAATTATATAATATAATTAATTTATAGTTATTATTAATAATTATATTATAATTAGTTGTAACTATATTATATTTATAAATTGAGATAGATCTATAATAACATAATGACTTCATTATATAAATTAGATATAATTTGACTATAATTAAATTAACAAAAGGTCAAATGAATTCATGTTACATATTATAATTTATTTCAAAATAAATTTGTATTCTTACTATAATTGTTTTAGTTCATACAAGCTTATTCAAAATAAAATAAAACTAATTTATCAATATTCCAAAAATTAATAACTAAGTGATTTATAAACAAATCATATTTGTACAAACTATTAGTAACAATTATCATAATTATTATGGAATTTATTATTTCTTAAATATCTTATTAACTTTCAAATATTATTAAATATCAATCAAATTTATAATTATTAATTATTAATAATGATAAACATTTCCATTCAATTATTATATTAACAATAATTTGGACTAATAATTTATAAACAATTATTATTGTATTAATTTAAAATATTATAGTATTACTTGAATATAACTAAAAGTCAAATTATTTAATATAATTTGTATACTATTGTTTAAAATTATTAAAATTAATTAATAATTTTATCGATTAGTTAATAATAAATTACTAATAAATTAATTTTATACTATAATATCTATTTATGTTATTAGTAATAATAATATAATATTATTATTACTAATTTATTAAAATAATAATTAATAAATTGATTATTAAAATATTCATTAAAATAATTATTAATATTTATAATTTAAATAAGTTAAACTTAATAATTATTTATTATTATTCAATTATATAATACTAATTTTATCTAATAATTTTACAATAAATCCTAAATACAAATTATTATTATTTAATTTAAATTATTAATTATATTTATTAATAATAAATATAATAGTAATTAATAATTGTATTTAGGATTTATTATAAAATTATTAGATAAAATTATTAATATTTTACTAAATATTTAATTTATTTATCTTTAATTCAAAATCAATTAACTCATGAGTATAATTAATTATGATTTATTAATTTAGTAATAATTAATAATATAAAATTATTGGTTTTAATATTTCAAATAATAAATATTGTTTAATTATTAATTATTCCAAATGTTTAAGACTATTAGAATAGTTATATACTTAAAATTGTTTTGACCATTTTTTAGTCATAAAACAATTGTTTCAATTCATACAAGCTTATTCAAAATAAATTAATACTAATTTATTAACATTTGGAAAATTAATAAGAAAGAGATTTAAAAAATAAATATGTTTATCGAACAAGTTCAAATAGTTATTATTATTTGAACAATTGTCTATTTAAAAAATATTATAACCTTTAATTGTCATAAAACAATTGTTTCAGTTAATACAAGCTTAGATGGAATAAAATAATACTAATTTATTAATATTTCCTAAATAATAAGAATTTAAAAATAAATATGTTTACCAATTAGTTAAAATAATTATGGCCATTTGAATAATTATCTATTTCAAATTATTATGACTTTTTATTTTGTCATATACAATTGTTTTTATCATACAAGCTTATTCAAAATACATAATACTAATTGATTAATATTTCAAAATAATAGGTAATAGATTTAAACAATAAATCTGTTACCAAACCAGTTCAAATAATTATGACTATTTGAACAATTATCAATCTCAAATCATTAAATTTTTGTTATTTTGTTTCATATTATATGTTACAATATAATGTATATTAATATAAAATATTATATTCATAAATCTAATCAATAATTAATATAATTAATATTATAATATGAATACAATAGATATTTTATATCTATAGTAACTAATTATTAAAAAATTATATTTATTAAATAATTTATATATTTATTTATAAATAAATAAGTGATAATAATAACTTTATGATAATTATAATTGATTATAAATAGATATTGATATATTAATTTAATTATATATATTAATTAATAATATATTATAATAATTATAATATTTTATAAATTATTATTTATTAATTAATATGAATATATGTTATATTAGTAAATATCAAATCAAGATAAATTTGATAAATTGTTACTTCGAATAACAATTTGAAGTATACAACTGCTCTAATAATCATAACTATTTGAATTGATTTTATAAACAGATTTATTTTTTAAATCTCTTATTTATAATATTAAATAGTAATAGATATAATAATAGTTAATAAATTAAATATAATAGTTAAATTATAATAATTAATAAGCAAATGTTTATCATTATAATATATTTAATTTATTTAATTATATAATATTATTATATATTAAATATTTATTATAATGTAATAAATATTATATAATTATATTATTAATTTAATGATATAATAATATAATTATATTAAACAATTGAATAATAGTTATGTATAATTTATCAAACTAATATTTAGATAATTAATAATATTAATTAATTAATATTCTATTATATTAAACAATTAATAAGAATTTATTTAATATATTGTTAAAGATATATTATTTATTTAAATAATTAATACTAAATTAGTACAATTATTTAAAATTGCTAATTTCAATAATAATATTTAAACTATAAATATTAATACAAATAATTATATTTGTATAATTATCAAATTTTCCTATGATTATTAATAACTTTTGGAACATTTAGGATATTTAATATTTAATAATTTAACTTAATTATATAATTAATACTAAACAAGATTTAGTATTAAAATATTTTTACTATTAGAATTTTAATTAAATTTATTAATACATTGGCGCAGCTAATAACATAAAGCAACTACTTAATATATATTAAAGTAAAAACTGACGAACCCTCTTTAGGTTTTGAAAATAAATGACCTAAGATTTAATTTTTATTAATTAATCTTATTCTAATTAATAAGCAAGTTAAAATTAAAATTATTGACTAAATAATTTTATAATCATTATAATTTTTTAATATATTTTGATACAAATAATATTAGTTAACAATTATTAACTAATATTATTTAAACATTTGATTTAATTAAATCATTTTTTTGATAATTATTAAATAATTACTTACAAATATTAAATTTACTAATTTAAATATAATTTTTACTAATAATTGTAATTATTATATATTGTTAATAAAGTATTATTATGTTAAAGTTATACTAATAATATCTATTTTTATATAATAACATTAAACATATTTATTATAATTTAATATCTTGTCTAATAGTAGACAAAATATAATAATTATATAATAATTTAATTATTATGTTTAATAATCATTGTTAATATTTAAAATAATTGTTATTAATTTAAAATGCTATTTCTATTAAATTTAAAATGAATTAGATTAATATTTAAGGATTAATCGTGAAATTTAATCTATTAACAATTATTTATTAATAATTATTAGTTAATAAGTTATAGTAATACTAATTATTATAATAAATAATTAAAATAAATTATTTATTTAACAATAAATTTAGTATATATTTAGTATATATTTTATAATTAAATATATACTATAATTTAATAACTATTAATTAAAAATAGTTCATGTTATTATATTATAAATTATAATTCAATTAATATTAGAAATTAGTATTAATTATTATTAATATTTTAATAATTAATATAAATGATTTTTACTTATTACTAATAATTAATATATATTAGTTAAATATAACGATAATTTAACTATCATAACTAATTTTTTTTGTTATCAATTATTATTATAAATCAAATAAGTATATTTAAATTCCATATTAATATGAAAATTGTCTTATTATTTAATTATTTTGTTATTATAACAATTAAATATTATTATTATTTGTTAGCAATCAACTTAATAAATTAACTATAATATAAACTAAATAGTTTATAGAATTATTATTTATAATAATTTAATTGTTATTATAATTGGTATAAATATTATATAGTAATAATTATATAATTCAATTTATAAAGTGTAGCAATTATTATATTAGATAATCACAATTTTTATTAATTAATTAATTTTATAGTATTAATTCCATAATAAATTTAATATATAAATAGCCTAATTATTATAATAATATGTTAAAAATTAATAGTTATTATAAATTTAACTATATATGTATAGTTATTATATTTAGTTTTAATTATTAATATGAAAGTTTATATTTTAGTATTAATAAATATTACTTGTATTATAATTTGATTATAAATTAATTTTTTCCAAAAATTTGAAATAGATAATAGACAATTATTTATGAACAAATAATAAATTATCATTATAATTTAAAATGATAAATATTTCAAATAATATTTATTAAAATTAAATTTATATTTTATTATTAAATTTATAATTGAATGTTTGTTACTGAGCAAACTCTAATGAATAATATTATTAGGATGATTTTAATTATTATCATAATACTAATATTATTAATATTCAAATCATTATGATGTTTTGTCATAAAATAATTGTTTCAGTTCATACAAGCTTATTCAAAATAAAATAATTCTAATTTATCTTATCTATTTGTCAATTATTAATATTTATGATAAATTAATTACTAATAAATAATTATAACAATTAAAGATAAACTTAATTAAATACATGTTTTAATATTGCTATACAACATCAATAAGAGATATTAATTCATATTAATTTTATAAACTTTAAATATTAATAGTGATCAAAATAAAATAATTGTTAAAATTTAATGATTGTTAATAATTTTAAAATATATCAATATCTATTAAATTAAAAATATTTAATTAATTATTATAAAATTGGTGGATTTTATCTATTAATTTATAATTAATAACTAACTTAATATAATTAATCTAATATTCATAATTATAATCTAATTATAGTAAAAATTATTTTCTAATCATATTATAAGTATTAGTTATATAAATTATAATTATTTTATTAATTATTTTAATAATTATAACTTAAATATATTAAATAATTAATAATAATAACTATATAAAATATTTTATAATTAGGCTTAATCAATAGTAATTAATAGTAATTTGCATAGTTAAATTTTGATTGTATTTATTAATTATACTTATTAATTATAATTATTAATTTAAAAATTAATAGTTAATATTAATTAAATTATAATCAAATTATAATATTATGATTATATTATAATTCATTTTAATAATAATATTATTTATAATTATTATTAATATATAAAATTAATAAATGTTATTAATATAAATGTTATTAATATACCTTAAATTAATAAATGTGTTTGTTAAATTAGTTCAAATAGTTAAGACTATTAAAATAATTATCTATTTCAAATCATTTTGACCTTTTGTTTAGTCATAAAATAATTACTTCAACTCATACATGCTTATTCGAAATAAAATAATACTAATTTATTAGCATTCAAAAAATTATTAAGTAAGAAATTAGACAAAAAATCCATTTACCGAACAAGTTCAAATATTTTTGACTATTTCAACAATTATCTATTTAAAATCGTTATGAACTTATATTTTATCATAAAACAATTGTTTCAATTCATAAAAGCTTATCTGAAATAAAATAATATTAATTTATTAATATTATAAAAATTGATAAGTTAGAGATTTAAAACATAAATCAATTTATTGAATCAGTTCAAATAATTATGGCCATTTAAACAATTATCTATTTCAAATCATTATGAACTTTTGTTTTTTCATAAAACAATTATTTTTCATCATACAAGCCTATTCAGAATAAAATAATACTAATTTATTAATATTTAAAAAATTAATAAGTAGAAGATTTAAAAATTAAATTTGTTTATCGAATCAGTTCAACTATTTGAACAATTATATATTTCCAATCATTATAACCTTTTGTTTTGTCATAAAACAATTATTTATCTTCATATAAGCTTATTTGAAATAAAAAAATACTCATCTGGTAAATTATGAAATTTAATAACTGATAGATTTAAAATAAAAATTTGTTTACCGAACCAATTCAAATAGTTAAGGCTCATATGAATAATTATCTATTTTAAATCATTATGACCTTTTGTTTTTATCGTAAAGCAAATGTTTTTGTTCATATAAGTTTGTTCAAAATAAAATAATATTAATTTATTAATATTTCAAAAATTAATAAGAGATTTAATAAATAAATCTATTTACCATATTAGTTCAACTAGTTATAACAATTTGAACATTTATTTATTTCAAATCGTACTAAATTAGTAATTTGTTAATAAATTTGAATCATACCTTTTGTAATTTAAACTTATTAAAAGTTTTTTAATTGAGTTGTTATAAAACAACAGCTAAATAATTAGAACAATATAATAGTTATTGTAATTAATTAAAATATTTATTACTAATAATTTATAAATATTTATAAAATATTATAGGAAAAAACTACAAATTATAGAATTTATTATTAAATTATCCTAATACCTAATAATAATAACATTAATATTATTATAACTAAATATTAATATTATTTATTATTAATATCAATATAAATTGTTATTAATTAATTCTATATTAATAATTTAATTAAAATTATTAACTATTTAGTTGTCTAAATTGTCATAACTATTTAAATTTGTTTAATAAACGAATTTATTTTTTCAAATCTTTTGCTTATAAATTTTTTGAATGTTAATAAATTTAGATTATTTTATTCCAATAAGCATGTAAGATATAAAACAAATATTTTATGACTAAACATAAGATTGGAACGATTTGAAATAGATAATTATTCTAATAGTTTTACCTATTTGAATTGGTTCGGCAAAAAAATTTCTTTTTTAAATCTCTTAGTAAATTAGTATTATTTTTAACTAAATAAGCTTCTATGATAAGAAATAATTGTTTTATGACAAAACAAAGATCTTAATGATTTGAGATTGATAATTGTTCCAATAGTCATAACTATTTGAACTGGTTTGATAAATATATTTATTTTTTTTAAATCTCTTACTTATTAATTTTTGAAATATCAAAAAAATTAGTAATATTTTATTTTGAATAAGCTTGTATGATCAAAAACAAATATTTTATGATAAAACAAAAGGTCATAAAGATTTGAAATAGATAATCATTCAAATGGCCATAATTATTTTAATTGATTTGGCAAACAAATTTATTTTTAAATTTCTTACTTATTATTTTAGGAAATATTAATAAATTAGTATATTTTATTCCCTCTAAGCTTGTATTAACTTAAATAATTGTTTTATGACAAATCAAAAGGTTATAATGATTTTAAATAGAAAATTGTTCAAATGGTAAACAAATTTATTTTTTTAAATCTCTTTCTTCAATGCTAATAAATTATTATTAATTTATTCTGAATAAGCTTGTATGAACTAGAACAATTGTTTTATAACTAAGCAAAAGGTTAGAACAATTTTAAATAGATAATTGTTTTAATAGTCTTAGCCATTTGAACCGATTTGTAAACAAATTTATTTTTTAAATTTCTTACTTATTAATTTTTAAATTATTATTAAATTAGTATTATTTTAATTAGAATAAGCTTGTACGAACAAAACAATTGTTTTATGACAAAAAAAAAGGTCATACCAATTTAAAATAGATAATTATTCATATCGTCATAACTATTTTAACTAGTTCAACCATTAGATTTATTTTTTAATTTTCTTGGTTATTAAGTTTAGAAATATTATTAAATTAATATTATTTCATTCTAAAGAAAATAGCATGAACAGAACCAATTGTTTAATAACAAAATAAAAGGTTATGACAATTTGAAATAGATAATTATTCAAATAGTCAAAACTTTTTGAAATGGTTTGGTAAACAAATTTACTTTTTAAAACTCTTACTAATTAATTTTCTAAATATTAATAAATTAGTATTATTTTATTTTAAACAAACTTATCTTAACGAAAACAATTGTTTTATGAAAAAATAAAAAATAATAATGATTTGAAATAAATAATTGTTCAAATAGTTGTAATTATTTGAACTAGTTCGGTAAATAGGAATTAATTTTTCAAATCTCGTTATAATTTCTGTTGAAGTATTAATAATATTATATTTTAAATAGTAAAATGATATTATTTTATTAATAACTAATATTTTAAATAAACATTTTAAAGATTTGTTAATATTATTAATAAAGTAGTACTATCGATAGTACTTATTAAATAGTTAATTGTTATTTAATTTAATGATTTATCAATATATATAGTGATAATTTGAAAATAGTAGCAATAAAATATTACATTATTTAATTTATTTTTCTAATATTATATAATAAAATGACTTGAATATATACAATTGTTTAAAATCAGTCATAAACTAATTGTGAAACTAATAATAAGGTATAGTTACTAATGCTTAAATATATAAGAATTAACTTTATTAATAATTTAATCATAATAAATTAGTATTATTTTATTTCAAATAAGCTTGTATGTGTTGAAAAATAATTTATTTTATGATAGAACGAAAGGCTAATAATGATTTAAAATAGATAATTTTCAAATGGCCATAATTATTTAATCTAATATTGTTATTCATATATTAGTAATTCATAAAATATTATATATAATATAATTATAAATAAACAATTATTATATTTAAATTATTATTTAAATATATAAATATAAGTATTAATAGTATTTTATCATATAATTGATTAAAAATTATAGTTTAAATATACTATAAATATCAATTACAGTATTAATTGTTATAAATATATAGTTAATAATTATATTTATTAATTTAATCTTTAATCTTATAATAATATATATAGATTATTATTTAAACTATAATGACTATTATAATAACATTAAATATTATTATTAAATAATAATAATAATAATATAACTATAATTAATTTAATAAATAATTATTTATTTATTTATAATCGTTATGACTATTATTATTATTATTAATTACTTAAGTATATTGATAATTAATATTTAAGAATAATATTTTATTATTAATAGTCATTTAACTATTTAAACAAATATCTAATATAATTATAAATAAACAATTATTATTATTAAGTATTATAATAATAATTAAAATTATTATCAGTTTACTTTTTAAATACGAATTATTAAATTTACATTAATAATCTATATTTTAAATTCTAATAAATTTAACTATTCTAAATAAAATAGTATGAACAGAACCAATTGTTTAATGATAAAATAAAAGGTTATAATAATTTGAAATAGTTTGGTAAGCAGATTTTCTTTTTAAATCTCTTACAGATTTATTTTTTAAATATTAATAAAATAATATTATTTTATTTCAAACAAACTTATATTAACAAAAACAATTGTTTTATGACAAAACAAATCTTTAAATCTTTTTACCTTAAAATAGATTTGAAATTAAATATTTAATTTTTAAATTAAACAAATTTAAACTTAAATTAGAATAATATTCAAATAGTTATGAATATTTGAATTATAAGATTTCAAATATAAAAGATTAATAACTAAAAGATTTAAAGGGTAATATTTTTCTAATTATTTAGCTGTTGTTTTATGACAAGTCAATTAAAAAACTTTTAATAAGTTTAAATTACAAAAGGTACGATTCAAATTTATTAACAAATTATTAATTTAGTGCGATTTGAAATAAATAAATGTTCAAATTGTTATAACTAATTGAACTAGTATGGTAAATAGATTTATTTATTAAATCTCTTATTAATTTTTGAATATTAATAAATTAATATTATTTTATTTCAAACAAACTTATATGAACAAAAACATTTGTTTTATGACAAAACAAAAGGTCGTAATGATTTGAAATAGATAATTATTCATATAGCCTTAAATATTTGAATTGGTTCAGTAAGCAAATTTATTTTTTAAATCTATCAATTATTAAACAATTTGTAAATGATCAAATTATTTATTTATTAATATTATTAATTAATTATAATTAATTATGAATTATGTTAAACATTAGTTTATATGAATATAATTAGTAATTTCTTAAGGGATTTAATTATATTAATAAATATAAATTATAAAATTATATAATGTTTATTATAATTAAATATATAAATTTAATTCAAATAGATCTATTATTAGTATATTATTTTGAATAATATTTCCTTATAATAATCTTATTCAAAATAAAATAAATTAATATGAACTGGTAATAATTATATTTATTAATTATAAAATAGATCAAATATAATTAAATATAATATTTTAATTAATAATTTTATTATGATACTTAATTATGATTCAAAATAGTAATAATTATCTGAATCAATGGCTCAATGTATTCAAAATATTTATTTTAATATTAATAATAATAAATAATAATAAATTAGTATAAAAATTATTACTGTTTAGAATCGTTATAACTTTTTGATTTGTCAAAAAATAATTGCTTTAGTTAATACAGGCTTAGATGGAATAAAATAATACTAATTTATTAATATTTTCAACATTAATAAGTAAAAAAATTAAAAAATAAATATGTTCATCGAATCAGTTAAAATAATTATGGCAATTTGAATGATTACCGATTTCAAATCGTTATGACCTTTTGTTTTATCATAAAACAATTATTTTTATCATACAAGTTTATTCGAAATAAAATAATACTAATTTATTAATTCAAATATTAATAATAAATATATTTTTGTAACTTAATAATTATTGATAATAATTAAACTAAATTATTATTAAATAATATTATTATTTGAACATTTAAATATTAGTTATTTAATAATTAAACTTTAATTAAATATAAATTAAATAATAGTTAATTAGATATTAGTTTAATAAGTTAATTAATTATATAATTTTTATATAATAGTTTAATAACAAAACTATTTAATATATAATAATTATAGTATTAATTTATAATTATTAACTATTAATAATGATAAACATTTCAATTAATTAATATAATAATATGATTTATTATACTAATTAAGTAACATTATTATAATAATTATTAATTATTAGGATTAATAAATATATTTAATATCTATAATTAATAATCTATATATTAAATTAATAATAATTAATTTATTATTATAACATAATTAATATTATTTTATTAGATTAATTGTATATTAATTACCAAATAAAAGGTTATTGTTATTAATCTTATATATTAATTTAATTATTTAATAATTAAGTATTATTATTATTATTTAAATCCTAAAACCAATAATATATTTAATTATTAATATAATTATTAATTATATTATAATTATATTATAAATTATATAATATATTTTAATAAACAATTGTTTTACAACAAAATAAATTGTCATAACAATTTGAAATAGATAATAGTTCAAATGGACATGACTATTTAAATTGGTTCCGTAAACTAATTAATTTTTTAAATCTTCAACTTATTAATTTTTAGAATGTTAATATATTAGTATTATTTTATTTCAAATAAACTTGTATGAATAGAGACAATTATTTTATAACAAAACAAAAGATCATAACGATTTGAAATAAATAATTGTTCAAACAATCATAACTATTTGAACTCACTCGGTAAACAAATTTATTTTTTAAATCTTTTACTTATTAATTTTGGAATATTAATTAATTAGAATTATTAATTATTATAATTTAATTAATAATAATTAAATATGAATTATTGGTTATTAAGCCTACCTTTCATCAGCATTGTTCAATAAGTATTATGAATCGCTCAAACAGCTTACAAAATTTAGGTTTCTTTTATTTGATATTAATCTCAAAACGTCTCATAATTTTCCATCAAATTTACCCTATTAACTTTTGGGGAAATCTAATATTCATTATTGCTTGATTAGTTGACTTTGTCTATTTTAGTTAAGTCTCTTATTTTTAGAATAATGAGTGATTTGGGTAATTATATGGAATCCATTAGTTTTTTTTTTTTTTATGTGTAGAGAGTAAAATCTCTTCTTTGATTTGCTATTTGTGGGAAAACACTTATTTACAATTGGTTGTAATAATGTAATTTGTATATTTATATTTGTATCACTAGAATTAAGGACAAAAAATTAGGATAGACAATACCTCAATTATAAGATTAGTTTTAGGAAGATTTAGTTTCCTAGTTTACTCACTAGTTAGTTGTATATAAACCTAAGGTGCTTGTATAATAAACTTATTAAATTATTAATATTAAAATATAAATTAAATAATTTTTAGATATAATATTAGTTATTTAAACTTTTAACAGGCCCTCATCATGTATAGGTGAAGAGGAAAAAAGCCTTTCATGTGACAAATTAGGAAAGGGCAACAGAAAGAAAGTCCTGGCTCTCATACCATATGGAAAAACTAAGAGTAAAACTAAATTAGGAAAGAAGCCTTCCATGTGACAAATTAGGAAAGGGCAATGGAAAGAAAGTCCTAGCTCTCATACCATGTGGAAAACTAAGAGTAAAACTAAATCTATATTGAAAAACTGCTCATAAAGAATTATCAATATTATCTTGTAATATTAAAATAATGATTAATAATTATTTAAAGTTCAATTCAATTTTGTTAACTTTAGTAAACTTTTGTTTGATTAAAACAATGGAGATATCCATTTTATAAGATTGAAAAGTAAATTAATTCAAACTAATTGTTGATACAAATTTTCTTGGATAAGATTAATAACAATATAGGTCTTTAGTCTTTAATTTATTGTTGAAAAAGAAATTTTATTAGAATTTTCATTCAGTTGAGTTAGATATTAAAGAATATGGAGAGAGAATTGAAATATTATTTTACATCAAGTTTTTTAATTGTTGATTATTAAAACAATTAACTAAGGCTTGAAACTTTAATATGTATAACAATAAATTTAAGATATATGTATATCTCTTAAGTCTTATTGTGTTGTTTATAATTAAATCTTAAACCATTCATTAAAAAAGATATAATTTGAACTAACCATATTAAAGTTAATCAAATGATTATATAAAATAATTGATTTGGAAATAGAAACTAATAATTGGACAAATGATGGGATTTTTTAGTAATAATTTGAATTATTACCCTAACCCACTATTAAGCATATAAGTTAAGTTTTATAATTGTTTTTTTAGTGAATAAAAAGGTCATTTTTAATTGTTATTATCTATTTTAAATAATTCAATAAAAATTAGATGAGAAAGTAAAGGACGAAATCAAGTAAGAGCTGCAGATCAAAATGAAAATTCTCTTATTCATAATTGATGTTTCATTCTAAACTTTGACTGTCTATATTTTTTATCATGTTGAGCTTAGAATTCCAATACATTGTACTAATAAGGTAAATGGAACTATGGAAGAATCTATAATTAAGAATGTGGTAGAATTGGATAAACTAGTTCAAATAATTATGACTATTTGAACAATTATCAATCTCAAATCATTATGAACTTTTGTTTTGTCATAAAACAATTATTTTTCATCATACAAGCCTATTCAGAATAAAATAATACTAATTTATAAATATTTGAAAAATTAATAAGTAGAAGATTTAAAAATTAAATTTGTTTATCGAATCAGTTCAAATAGTTATGACTATTTGAACAATTATATATTTCCAATCATTATAACCTTTTGTTTTGTCATAAAATAATTATTTATCTTCATATAAGCTTATTCGAAATAAAATAATACTCATCTGGTAATATTATGAAATTTAATAACTGATAGATTTAAAATAAAAATTTGTTTACCGAACCAATTCAACTCGTTATGACCTTTTGGTTTGTCGTAAAACAAATGTTTTTATTCATATAAGTTTGTTCAAAATAAAATAATATTAATTTATTAATATTTCAAAAATTAATAAGATATTTAATAAATAAATCTATTTACCATATTAGTTCAATTAATTATAACAATTTGAACATTTATTTATTTCAAATCGTACTAAATTAGTAATTTGTTAATAAATTTGAATCATACCTTTTGTAATTTAAACTTTTAAAAGTTTTTTAATTGAGTTGTTATAAAACAACAGCTAAATAATTAGAACAATATAATAGTTATTGAAATTAATTAAAATATTTATTACTAATAATTTATAAAAATTTATAAAATATTATAGGAAAAAACTACAAATAATAAAATTTATTATTAAATTATCCTAATACCTAATATTAATATTATTATAACTAAATATTAATATTATTTATTATTAATATCAATATTAATTGTTATTAATTAATTCTATATTAATAATTTAATTAAAATTATTAACTATTTAGTTGTCTAAATTGTCATAACTATTTAAATTTATTCAATAAACGAATTTATTTTTTCAAATCTTTTGCTTATTAATTTTTTGAATGTTAATAAATTTAGATTATTTTATTCCAATAAGCTTGTAAGATGTAAAACAAATATTTTATGACTAAACATAAGATTGGAAGGATTTGAAATAGATAATTATTCTAATAGTTTTAACTATTTGAATTGGTTCGGCAAAAAATTTTTTTTTAAATCTCTTATTAAATTAGTATTATTTTTAACTAAATAAGCTTCTATGATAAGAAATAATTGTTTTATGACAAAACAAAGATCTTAATGATTTGAGATTGATAATTGTTCAAATAGTCATAACTATTTGAACTGGTTTGATAAATATATTTATTTTTTTAAATCTCTTACTTATTAATTTTTGAAATATTAAAAAATTAGTAATATTTTATTTTGAATAAGCTTGTATGATCAAAAACAAATATTTTATGACAAAACAAAAGGTCATAACGATTTTAAATAAATAATCATTCAAATGGCCATAATTATTTTAATTGATTTGGCAAACAAATTTATTTTTAAATTTCTTACTTATTATTTTAGGAAATATTAATAAATTAGTATATTTTATTCCCTCTAAGCTTGTATTAACTTAAATAATTGTTTTATGACAAATCAAAAGGTTATAATGATTTTAAATAGAAAATTGTTCAAATGGTAAACAAATTTATTTTTTTAAATCTCTTTTTTGAATGCTAATAAATTATTATTAATTTATTCTGAATAAGCTTGTATGAACTAGAACAATTGTTTTATAACTAAGCAAAAGGTTAGAACAATTTTAAATAGATAATTGTTTTAATAGTCTTAACCATTTGAACTAATTTGTAAACAAATTTATTTTTTAAATTTCTTACTTATTAATTTTGAAAATATTATTAAATTAGTAGTATTTTAATTAGAATAAGCTTGTACGAACAAAACAATTGTTTTATGACAAAAGAAAAGGTCATAACGATTTAAAATAGATAATTATTCATATCGTCATAACTATTTTAACTGGTTCAACAATTAGATTTATTTTTTAATTTTCTTGGTTATTAAGTTTAGAAATATTATTAAATTAATATTATTTTATTCTAAATAAAATAGCATGAACAGAACCAATTGTTTAATAACAAAATAAAAGGTTATAACAATTTGAAATAGATAATTATTCAAATAGTCAAAACTATTTGAAATGGTTTGGTAAACAAATTTACTTTTTAAAACTCTTACTAATTAATTTTCTAAATATTAATAAATTAGTATTATTTTATTTTAAACAAACTTATCTTAACAAAAACAATTGTTTTATGACAAAAAAAAAATAATAATGATTTGAAATAAATAATTGTTCAAATAGTTGTAATTATTTGAACTAGTTCGGTAAAGAGAATTATTTTCTAAATCTCTTATAATTTTTTGAAGTATTAATAAATTAGTTTTAATAGTAAATGTATTATTTTATTAATAACTAATATTTAAATAAACATTTAAAGATTTGTTAATATTATTAATAAAGTAGTACTATCGATTAGTGCTTATTAAATAGTTTATTGTTATTGATTAATATTATCGATATTATAGTATAATTTGAATAATATTAATAATAACTATTAATTATTAATTTATTTTTAATATTATATGATAAAATGACTTGAAATATATAATTGTTTAAATAGTCATAACTATTTGAACTAATAATAAGGTATTAGTACTAATGTTAATTATAAAATTAACTTATAATAATTAAATCATAATAAATTAGTATTATTTTATTTCAAATAAGCTTGTATGTTGAAAAATAATTATTTTATGATAGAACGAAAGGTAATAATGATTTAAAATAGATAATTGTTCAAATGGCCATAATTATTTAATCTAATATTGTTATTCATATATTAGTAATTTATAAAATATTATATACATATATTAGTAATTCATAAAATATTATATGTAATATAATTATAAATAAACAATTATTATATTTAAATTATTATTTAAATATATAAATATAAGTATTAATAGTATTTTATCATATAATTGATTAAAAATTATAGTTTAAATATATACTATAAATATCAATTATAGTATTAATTGTTATAAATATATAGTTAATAATTATATTTATTAATTTAATCTTATAATAAAATATATAGATTATTATTTAAACTATAATGACTATTACAATAACATTAAATATTATTATTAAATAATAATAATAATAATATAACTATAATTAATTTAATAAATAATTATTTATTTATTTATAATCGTTATGACTATTATTATTATTAATTACTTAAGTATATTGATAATTAATATTTAAGAATAATATTTTATTATTAATAGTCAATTAACTATTTAAACAAATATCTAATATAATTATAAATAAACAACTATTATTATTAAGTATCATAATAATAATTAAAATTATTATTAGTTTACTTTTTAAATACGAATTATTAAATTTACATTAATAATCTATATTTTAAATTCTAATAAATTTAACTATTCTAAATAAAATAGTATGAACATAACCAACAATTGTTTAATGATAAAATAAAAGGTTATAACGATTTGAAATAAATAATTATTGCAATGTCAAAACTATTTGAAATGGTTTGGTAAGCAGATTTTCTTTTTAAATCTCTTACAGATTTATTTTTTAAATATTAATAAAACAATATTATTTTATTTCAAACAAACTTATATTAACAAAAACAATTGTTTTATGACAATACAAATCTTTAAATATTTTTACTTTAAAATAGATTTGAAATTAAATATTTAATTTTTAAATTAAACAAATTTAAACTTAAATTAGAATAATATTCAAATAGTTATGAATATTTGAATTATAAGATTTCAAATATAAAAAATTAATAACTAAGAGATTTAAAAGGTAATATTTTTCTAATTATTTAGCTGTTGTTTTATGACAAGTCAATTAAAAAACTTTTAATAAGTTTAAATTACAAAAGGTACGATTCAAATTTATTAACAAATTATTAATTTAGTGCAATTTGAAATAAATAAATGTTCAAATTGTTATAACTAATTGAACTAGTATGGTAAATAGATTTATTTATTAAATCTCTTTTTAATTTTTGAATATTAATAAATTAATATTATTTTATTTCAAACAAACTTATATGAACAAAAACATTTGTTTTATGACAAAACAAAAGGTCATAATGATTTGAAATAGATAATTATTCATATAGCCTTAAATATTTGAATTGATTCTGTAAGCAAATTTATTTTTTAAATCTATCAATTATTAAACAATTTGTAAATGATCAAATTATTTATATAAATTATTTATTTATTAATATTATTAATTAATTATAATTAATTATGAATTATGTTAAACATTAGTTTATATGAATATAATTAGTAATTTCTTAAGGATTTAATTATATTAATAAATATAAATTATAAAATTATATAATGTTTATTATAATTAAATATATAAATTTAATTCAAATAGATCTATTATTAGTATATTATTTTGAATAATATTTCCTTATAATAATCTTCTTCAAAATAAAATAAATTAATATGAACTGGTAATAATTATATTTATTAATTATAAAATAGATCAAATATAATTAAATTTAATATTTTAATTAATAATTTTATTATGATACTTAATTATGATTCAAAATAGTAATAATTATTTGAATCAATGGCTCAATGTATTCAAAATATTTATTTTAATATTAATAATAATAAATAATAATAAATTAGTATAAAAATTATTACTATTTAGAATCGTTATAACTTTTTGATTTGTCAAAAAATAATTGCTTTAGTTAATACAGGCTTAGATGGAATAAAATAATACTAATTTATTAATATTTTCAACATTAATAAGTAAAAAAATTAAAAAATAAATATGTTCATCGAATCAGTTAAAATAATTATGGCCATTTGAATGATTATCGATTTCAAATCGTTATGACCTTTTGTTTTGTCATAAAACAATTATTTTTATCATACAAGTTTATTCGAAATAAAATAATACTAATTTATTAATTCAAATATTAATAATAAATATATTTTTGTAACTTAATAATTATTGATAATAATTAAACTAAATTATTATTAAATAATATTATTATTTGAACATTTAAATATTAGTTATTTAATAATTAAACTTTAATTAAATATAAATTAAATAATAGTTAATTAGATATTAGTTTAATAAGTTAATTAATTATATAATTTTATATAATAGTTTAATAACAAAACTATTTAATATATAATAATTATAATATTAATTTATAATTATTAACTATTAATAATGATAAACATTTCAATTAATTAATATAATAATATGATTTATTATACTAATTAAGTAAACATTATTATAATAATTATTAATTATTAGGATTAATAAATATATTTAATATCTATAATTAATAATCTATATAATAAATTAATAATAATTAATTTATTATTATAACATAATTAATATTATTTTATTAGATTAATTGTATATTAATTACCAAAATAAAAGGTTATTGTTATTAATCTTATATATTAATTTAATTATTTAATAATTAAGTATTATTATTATTATTTAAATCCTAAAACCAATAATATATTTAATTATTAATATAATTATTAATTATATTATAATTATATTATAAATTATATAATATATTTTAATAAACAATTGTTTTACAACAAAATAAATTGTCATAACAATTTGAAATAGATAATAGTTCAAATGGACATGACTATTTAAATTGGTTCCGTAAACTAATTAATTTTTTAAATCTTCAACTTATTAATTTTTAGAATGTTAATATATTAGTATTATTTTATTTCAAATAAACTTGTATGAATAGAGACAATTATTTTATAACAAAACAAAAGATCATAACGATTTGAAATAAATAATTGTTCAAACAATCATAACTATTTGAACTCACTCGGTAAACAAATTTATTTTTTAAATCTTTTACTTATTAATTTTGGAATATTAATTAATTAGAATTATTAATTATTATAATTTAATTAATAATAATTAAATATGAATTATTGGTTATTAAGCCTACCTTTCATCAGCATTGTTCAATAAGTATTATGAATCGCTCAAACAGCTTACAAAATTTAGGTTTCTTTTATTTGATATTGATCTCAAAACGTCTCATAATTTTCCATCAAATGTACCCTATTAACTTTTGGGGAAATCTAATATTCATTATTGCTTGATTAGTTGACTTTGTCTATTTTGGTTAAGTCTCTTATTTTTAGAATAATGAGTGATTTGGGTAATTATACGAATCCATTAGTTATTTTTTGATTATGTGTAGAGAGTAAAATCTCTTCTTTGATTTGCTATTTGTGGGAAAACACTTATTTACAATTGGTTGTAATATTGTAATTTGTATATTTATATTTGTATCACTAGAATTAAGGACAAAAAATTAGGATAGACAATACCTCAATTATAGGATTAGTTTTAGGAAGATTTAGTTTCCTAGTTTATTCACTAGTTAGTTGTATATAAACCTAAGGTTCTTGTATAATAAACTTATTAAATTATTAATATTAAAATAAAAATTAAATAATTTTTAGATATAATATTAGTTATTTAAACTTTTAACAGGCCCTCATCATGTATAGGTGAAGAGGAAAAAAGCCTTTCATGTGACAAATTAGGAAAGGGCAACAGAAAGAAAGTCCTGGCTCTCATATCATATGGAAAAACTAAGAGTAAAACTAAATTAGGAAAGAAGCCTTCCATGTGACAAATTAGGAAAGAGCAATGGAAAGAAAGTCCTAGCTCTCATACCATGTGGAAAACTAAGAATAAAACTAAATGTATATTGAAAAACTGCTCATAAAGAATTATCAATATTATCTTGTAATATTAAAATAATGATTAATAATTATTTAAAGTTTAATTCAATTTTGTTAACTTCAGTAAACTTTTGTTTGATTAAAACAATGGAGATATCCATTTTATAAGATTGAAAAGTAAATTAATTCAAACTAATTGTTGATACAAATTTTCTTGGATAAGATTAATAATAATGTAGGTCTTTAGTCTCTAATTTATTGCTGAAAATGAAATTCCATTCGAATTTTCATTTAGTTGAGTTATATATTAAAGAATATGGAGAGAGAATTCAAATATTATTTTACATCAAGTTTTTTTTATTGTTGATTATTAAAACAATTAACTAAGGCTTGAAACTTTAATATATATAACAATAAATTTAAGATATATGTATATCTCTTAAGTCTTATGATGTTGTTTATAATTAAATCTTAAACCATTCATTTAAAAGGATATAATTTGAACTAACCATATTAAAGTTAATCAAATGATTATATAAAATAATTGATTTGGCAATAGAAACTAATAATTAGACCAATGATGGAATTTTTTAGTAATAATTTGAATTATTACCCTAACCCACTATTAAGCATATAAGTTAAGTTTTATAATTATTTTTATAGTGAATAAAAAGATCATTTTTAATTGTTATTATCTATTTTAAATAATTCAATAAAAATTAGATGAGAAAGTGAAGGACGAAATCAAGCAAGAGCTACAGATCAAAATGAAAATTCTCTTATTCATAATTGATGTTTCATTCTAAACTTTGAGTTTCTATATTTTTGATCATGTTAATTGAACTTGTTGAGCTTAGAATTCCAATACATTGTACTAATAAGGTAAATGGAACTATAGAAGAATCTAGAATTAAGAATGTGGTAGAACAGAATTTAGAATTGGAAGTTATACAATGAAACACCAACTACCTTGCATTATTGGTACTTTTTTTTTTTTGAATAACATATCAGCATTATTCTTTGGAAAAATTTGGATTTCTTGAGGGAAAGAAATTACAAAATCTAGCTGATGAGTTCGCATTTGAGGTCTGAGTAGAATTGGATAAACTTACCTTGATGCAATTCCTATGCTTCCAATGTCATTTTTCTCATAAAGGATGAAAGGCTGGATCAAGCATCAATTGATAGTTTTATTGCAAACTAATAGTCTTGGTTCACATGATGTAACTTATGTTATATAAGATGGTTAATAATATTAATTAATGAAATATTATTATATATAATTGTATTAATTATATATATTATTCTTATCAATTATAATAAAAATTATTATATGATCTGCAGCTCATTAATAATTATTATATAATAAAACAATAAAAATATAAATTATTAATTTTATTGTTTAATTGAATAAATTATATTAATTATTAATATTATAAGAATTATTATAAAGATTATATAATAATTTAAAATCAATTAATTTATTATATACTAAAATTAATATCGAGATAATATTGATTATAAATCTAATTTGTTTTTAATTAATTATTAATATTATAAATAAATATAATATTAATTATATAAATATATAATAATAATTAAGTAAACATCTCTACTTAATTCAATTAATATTATACATAACTAAATAGTTAGATTGCTTATAATTAAATTATAAATTATAACAATAATTATTTAAAATTAATTAAATTTAATCTTTTAATTATTAGTCTATTTAATTAATTTTAATTATAATTAAATATATTCTAATTTATTTAATTTTTTAAATCTCTTAGTTATTAATTTTTAGAATATTATTACAATAGTATTATTTTATTTTTAATAAACTTGTTTGAATATAAATAATTGTTTTATGACATAACAAAAGGTTATAATAATTTGAAATATATAATTGTTCAAATAGTCGTAACTATTTAAACTGGTTTGGTAAATAGATTTATTTTTTAAATCTCACACTTATTAATTTTTGAAATATTAGGAAATTAGTTTTATTTTAATTCAAATAGGCTTGTATGATAAAAGAACAGTTGGTTTATGATAAAACAAAAGTTCATAATGATTTGATATAGTTAATTATTTAAATTGCTGTAATTATTTGGACTGATTTGATAAACTAATTTATATTTAAAATCTCTAACTTATCAATTTTTTAAATATTAATAAGTAATATTAGTTTGTTTCGAATAAGCTTTTATGCACTGAAACAATTGTTTTATGATAACATAAAAGGGTCATAATGATTTTAAATATATAATTGTTCAAATAGTCATAACAATTTTAACTTGTTCAGTAAACTAATTTATGTTTTTTAATTTCTTGCCTATTAATTCTTTAAAATGTTAATAAATTAGTATTATTATATTTCAAATTGGCATGTATGAGCTAAAACAATTATTTTATGATTAAACAAAAAGTCTGAATGAGTTGAAACAGATAATTGTTCTAATAGTCTTAACTATTTGAACTGATTCGACAAACACATTTATTTTTAAATCCTTATTAATTTTTGAAATAGTAATAAATTAGTATTATTTTATTTGAATAATTTTGTATGAATACCAATTATTCTAAATCATTGGTATTATTTTACAACAAAACAAAATGTCATAATGATTTGAAATAGATAATAGTTCAAATGGACATGACTATTTGAACTTGTTTGCTAAATAGATTTATTTTTTAAATCTCCAACTTATTAATTTTTAGAATATTAATAAATTAATATTATTTTATTTCGAATAAACTTTTATGAATAGAAACTATTGTTTTATGACCAAAGAAAAGATCATAATGATTTGAAATAAATATTTATTCAAATAGTCATAACTATTTGAACTCGCTTAGTAAACAGATTTTTTTAATCTTTTACTTATTAATTTTTGAAATTTTAATAAATTAATGTTATTTTATTCTGAATAAGCTTGTATGAATAGAAACAATTGATTTATCACAAAACAAATAGTAATAATAATTTGAAATAGATAATTGTTTAAATAGTCATAACTATTTAAACATGTTCAAAAAAATAAATTTATTGTTTAAATTATTATTTATTAATTTTTTGAATATTAATAAATTTATATTATTTTATTAAAATATAAGCTTTCATGAATAGATCCTGTTGCTTTCTGACAAAACAAAAAGTCATAATGTGTTGAAATAGATAATGTTTAGATAATCATAACTATTTGAACTTTTTCAGTAAACAAATTCATTTTTTTTTATTTCTCTTACTCATTCATTTTTAAAATATTAATAAATTAGTATTATTTTATTTTAAATAATTTATATTAACTGAAATAATTGTTTTATTACAAAACAAAAGGTCAAATGATTTGAAATAGTTAATTATTCAAATAGTCAGACTATTTGAACTTATTCAGTAAAATATTTATTTTTTAAATCTTTTACTTATTAATTATCAAAATATTAATAAATTAATATTATTTTAATCCGAATAAGCTTATTGAATAGAAACAATTCTTTTATGGCAAAACAAAAAGTCATAACAATTATCTATTTCTAATTGAACTTAAAATAATACTAATTAATTTAGAAAAAAAAATCAACAGGCCTAAAAGGATTGCAAATGGATATTTTCTTTTTTTTTTAAGCAAATTTGAAGGATGGCCATTTTTCATTTCAAGTATGGATATTTCTATTGAAAAAGATTTCTCAAAGTTATTTCCTTATTGATTTTATATTTATTTGAATGTCTCATTTGCATGCTATCACAATCAACTCTTTTCTTTTTAACTTTTTTCTCTATCTTTTTGGTATTTGTGTTTAGAATGTTTTATCTCAACTTTCTACTTAATTGAAGTCTAATGTTGAAATCTTTATTACACAATCCACTTTTGATGTTTATCAATCAGAATGGTGCAAAGGTTTAATTATTTAGTATGCAGCCTACCTGGGTTTGGGTTCAGTGGATAGTAGTCATAAACTGACTAACAATTTGAAGTTTTTTCAAATAGTTTTAATGTCTGATATTTTTGTGATAATAATTCAAGGAACAGATGGTTTTTGCTAAAATGGTTAGTGTTGCATTGACTTTGTATTCTAACTGATCGACAAAGTCTATTACTGTGACATCAACATGTCCAATGACTTTTGGAAAGATTACCAATCCATATAGAACTATAGCCATTGCCATTAACCCCTGATTATTATCCAAATGCCCCTAGATGAAGTCTAAAAAAAACCTCATAGGATAACCTTACTTTCACCTTTTGTCTTGACACATGTATCAACTTGAGGCAAGCTAAGTCCAAGCATTTAGACAAGCTTTTTACAATAATCCACCTTATTTGACTAATAAATCTTGTCTGGGTTTGGCAAATCAAAACAAAATAAGACCATGTACTCTTCAATTGTGGGCACTATATTTGTTTCATTAAAGATGAAACACTTATAAGAAGGATCCCAAAACTAAAGGATGGCTCTGATCAGATTATTGTCCACATCCACTTAGAGCAGTGAAGCTATGTCTCTATATTTATTCTCATATACCTTCTTCCTTGACTCATGCATCCCTAAATATTACTTAGGTCAGCTAGTTTATTTTGTTAGAGATCAGGATGAACTCTCTTAGGCAATGATGAGATAAAACCCTTAGGCAAACAATTACCCTATTTTCTTTGACCTTCCTCTGACTTGATTTTCAATTGATAAGCAGATTCATAATGAACTGATGTAGACTTTGATTGCATTTGGCTTTCCATGGATGTAGGTATGAATAATATTAAAATCAATGTCATTATAGAAATCTTTAAAAATCTAATTATCATACCTATTATTAATTTTTGAAATAATAATAAAAAACCAATTAAATTTATAAATATAATTATTATTTATATGGCTTTTTTTATTTATAATAATTTGAAATAGATAATTGTTCAAATAGTAATAATTGTTTGAACTGGTAATAATTATTTAAACTGGTTTGATAAATATATTTATTTTTTAAATCTCTTACTAATTCTTGAAATATTAAAAAATTAGTATTATTTTATGTCAAATAAGCTTGTATGTTGAAAAGCAATTGTTTTATGACAAAAAGAAAGGTAATAACAATTTTATTTAATAAGCTTGTATGTTGGAAAACAATTGTTTTATGACAAAATGAAAGGCAATAATGATTTGAAGTAGATAATTATTCAAAGCCATAATTATTTGATCTAATTTGGTAAGCTAATTTATTTTTTAAATCTCTTATTAGTTTTTGAAATATTAATAAAGTAGTATTATTTTATTTTGCATAAGCTTTAATACTAAAACAATTGTTTTATGATAAAACAAAAAGTTCATAATAATTTTAAATAGAAAATTGTTCAAATAATCATAACTATTTGAACTTATTTAGTAAACGGATTTTTTTTTCAAATCTCTTACTTACTAATTTTCAGAATGTTAATAAAATCAGTATTTTTTTATTTTGAATAATTTTGCATGAACAGAAAGAATTGTTTTATGAAAAAAAAAAGGTCATAATGATTTGAAATAGATAACTGTTCAAATGAACATGACTATTTGTACTGATTCGATAAACAAATTAACTTTTTAAATCACTTAGTTATTAATTTTTAGAATATTAATAAATTAGTTTTATTTTATTTTGAATAAGCTTGTATGAACTAAAACATTTGTTTTATGACAAAACAAAAGGTCATAATGATTTTAAATAGACAATTGTTCAAATAGTTGTAGCTATTTAAATTTGTTAATATTAGTTTATAATATTAATTATTAGTTCATACAAGCTTATAAAACGATTGATTAATATTTGACTTGTCTCAAATATCAGTTTTTTGAATAATTATCTATTTTAATTATCGATAATTTATCATAAAAGATCAAATATACATTTTAAAATATTTATGATTATTTTTAATAATTATTTAACAAAATTCATAAATTATATGATTATTTCATAGCTTATTTATTAATAAATATCGATAATTAAATAATAAAATTTTTAATTTTTAATTATTAACGTTCAAAAAATTAATAAGCAAAAGATATGAAAAAATAAATCTATTTACCAATCAAGTTCAAATAGTTATGACTATTTGAACAATTATTATTTAAAATCGTTATGACTTTTTGTTTTGACAAAAAATAATTGTTTAGTTCATAAAAGCTTATCTAAAATAAAATAATACTAATTTATTAATATTTCAAAAATTAATAAGCAAGAGTTTAAAAAAATTAATTTGTTTACTTAACAAATTCAAATAGTTATAACTATTTGAACAATTATCTATTTAAAATCATTATGATCTTTTGTTTTGTCGTAAAACAATTGTTTTAGTTCATACAAGCTTATTAGAAATAAAATAATAGTAATTTATTAACATTCCTAAAATTAATAAGTAAGTGATTTGAAAAATGATTCTGTTTATCAAATTACTTCTAATAATTATGGCTATTTCAACAATTATCTATTTGAAATCAATATTACCTTTTGTTTGGTCATATAACAATTGTTTTTTATCATATAAGCTTTAGAATAAAATAATACTAATTTATTAATCTTTCAAAAGTTAATAAGTAAGAAATTTAAAAAATAAATTTATTTATCGAACCCATTTAAATAGTTATGACTACTTGAACAAATGTATAGTTTAAATCAGTTATTTAAAAATAAACATTTTTTGTTTTGTTATAAAACAATTATTCATGTTCATACAAGCTTATTTGAAATAAAATAATACTTGTCTAATAATACTCTGAAAATTAATAAGAGATTTAAAAAATAAATTTGTTTGCTGAACCAGTTTAAATAGTTAAGACAGTATGAACAATTATCTATTTTAAATCATTATGATCTTTTTTTTTGTCATAAAATAATTTTTTCAATTCATACTAGCTTATTCAGAATAAAATAAAATAAATTTATTAATAAGAGATTTAACAAATAATTCTGCTTACCTAACCAGTCCAAATAATTATGATTATTTGAACAATTATTATTTCAAATAATTATGTCCTTTTGTTTTGTTATAAAACAAATGTTTTTGTCCATATAAGTTTGTTCGAAATAAATTAATACTATTCTATTAATATTTTAAAAATTAATAATACATCTAAAAAATAAATCTTTTTAGATATATATTAATTAATAAAAATCAATAATTAAAATCAATATTCAGATAATTAATAATAAATTATAAGTATTTATAATAATAATTATAACTAAGAAATAATTTAATTTATTAAAATTAACTAAATTAAGTTAATTAAATATTTATAAATAATAAATAAATAAACTATAGCAATAGCTATAGTTTTTATTAATTATAAATTAATTGATAATTAAAATTATTTAATTAAATTAATTATAACTATATAGATTATAACTAAGAATTTAATATTCTTATTTAATTATTATTATATATATTTGATTAGATAATTCAATTTGAATTAAATTTATTTATGATAAATTAGCTAAAAGCAGTTATAAGATCTCATGACAAATTTAAAGCTTTTATTCATAATATAATTATTAATCTGTAAATAGATTTAAATATTAATTTTTATGATTTATATTAATTTATAATTATTTATTAATTATGAATAAATTTATTAGATAGCTTATAAATTTATATAATTATGTAATATAATTATATTACATAACAAATAGTTTTTTATTATAATTTATTTTTAATTAATAATTAATATTTGTGTAAATTGTAGCTATTTTGTTAAATATA
Organism: Durio zibethinus; assembly: GCF_002303985.1. The sequence goes on along the minus strand of NW_019168469.1, from coordinate 66,258 downwards.
TATTATTTGATTTATTAAGTAGCTAATTAAAAATTATTTATAACAATAAATATAGTTATGTCAATGCATTCAAATATTCATAACTATTTGAATATTATTCTAATTCAAGTTTAAATTTGTTTAATTTTAAATAATAAGATACTAATATTTGAAATTTCTAAAAATTCCATAATTGGATAATTATTATTTATTCTGAAAAATAACTATATTATTATCTTATTAATTAAAATAATTAATTATCCTAATAATTATCTAAATTTATTATCAAAACTACTTACTTTTAATCTTTATTAAATTATTATTTAATTAAATAGAAAGTTAAGTATTATAATAATTGACTATTTCAATTAATAAATATTAAATTGTGTCATGAGAAAACAAAAAGTCATAACAATTTGAAATAAATAATTGTTCAAATAGTCATAATTATTTAAACTTATTTGATAAATAGATTTTTTTTTTAAATCTTTTACTGATTAGTTGTCTGAATATTAATAAATTTGTATAATTTTATTTGAAATAAGCTTGTATGAATAGAAAATTTTGTTTTGGGACAATACAAAGGGTTATAGTGATTAGAAATTGATAATTATTCAAATAGTCATAATTATTTGTGCTTGTTCGATAAACAAATTCATTTTTTAAATCTCTTATTAATTTTTAAAATATTAATAAAATAGAATTATATTATTTCAAATAAGCTAGTACAGATAGAAATAATTGTTTTGTGATGAAACAATTATTTTGTGATAAAACAAAAGGTCATAACGATTAGAAATAGATAATTATTTAAATAGTCATAACTATTTACATTGGTAAGGCCAATTGATTTATTTTTTAAATCTATTACTTATTAATTTCAAAATATTGATAAATTAGTATTACTTTATTTCGAATAAGACTGTATGAACATAAATAATTATTTTATGACAATACAAATAGTCATAATGATTTGAAATAAATAATTGTTTAAATAGTTATAACTAATTGAACTAGTTTAGTAAACAATTTTACTTTTTAAATTTCTTACTTCTTAATTTTCAAAATATTAATAAATTAATATTATTTTATTTCGAATAAACTTATATGTACAAAAACATTTGTTTTATGACAAAATAAAAGAACATAACGATTTGAAATGGATAATTGTTCAAATAGTCATAATTATTTGAACTGGTTAGGCAAACTGAATTGTTTTTTAAATCTTTTGCTTATTAAGTTTTGAAATATTAATAAATTTGTTTTACTCTATTCCAAATAAGTTACTAAGAAATGAAAAAAATTGTTTTACGACAAAACAAAAGGTCATAATGATTTAAAATAAAGAATTGTTCATATAACCTTAAATATTTGAACTAGTTCAGTAAATAAATTTATTTTTTAAATCTCTTGGTTATTAATTTTCAGAATATTATTGTATTAGTATTATTTTAGTTCAAATAAACTTGTGTGAATAGAAATAATTATTTTATGAGATAACAAAAGGTTATAACAATTTGAAATATATAATTGTTCAAATAGTCATAACTATTTGACTTGGTTTAGTAAACAGATTAATTTTTTAAATCTTTTATTAGTTTTTGAAATATTAGTAAATTAGTATTATTTTATTCCAAATAGGCTTGTATGATGAAAAACAATTGTTTTATGGCAAAACAAAAATGATTTGAAATAGATAATTATTCAAATGGCCATAATTATTTGAATAATTTGATAAACTAATTTATTTTTAAAACTCCAACTTCTTAATTTTTGAAAAATTAATAAAGCAATATTATTTTATTTTGGAAAAACTTTTATGTACTGAAATAGTTGTTTTATGATAAACTAAAAAGGTCATAATGATTTTAAATAGATAATTGTTCAAATAGTCATAATTATTTGAACTTATTCGGTAAATAGATTTTTTTAAAAAATTTCTTATTAATTTTCTAAATTTTAATAAATTAGTATTACTATATTTTGAATAAGCATGTATGAACAGAAACAATTATTTTTTGACTAAACAAAAGATCAGAATAATTTGAATAGATAATTGTTCTAATAGTCTTAAATATTTGAACTGCTTTAGAAAACACATTTATTTTTAAATCCTTATTAATTTTCAAAATAGTAATAAATTGATATTATTTTATTCTGAATAATTTTGTATGAATAGAAACAATTATTTTATAATAAAACAAAATGTTGTAACCATTTGAAATAAATAACAGTTCAAATGGACATGACTATTTAAACTTATTCGGTAAACAGATTTATTTTTTAAATCTCTAACTTATTAATTTTTAGAATAATAATAAATTAGTATTATTTTATTCCCAATAAACTTGTGTGAATAGAAACAATTGTTTTATGACAAAACAAAAGATCATAAAGATTTGAAATATATAATTGTTCAAATAGTAATAACTATTTGAGTTGCTCGGTAAACAAATTTATTATTTAAATCTTTTACTCATAAATTTTATAAATATTAATAAATTAATATTATTTTATTTTGAATAAGCTTGTATGAATAGAAATAATTGGTTTATGACAAAACAAATTGTTATAATGATTTGAAATAGATAATTGTTCAAATAGTCATAACTATTAAATGTGTTCAAAAAACATATTTATTTTTCAAATTTTTATTTATTAATTTTTGGAGTTTTAATAAATTTATATTATTTTATTCAAAATAAGCTTGCATGAACAAACCTAATTATTTTATGATAAAACAAATGGTCATAATGTTTTGAAATAGATAATTATTTAGATAGTCATAACTATTTGAACTTGTTCGATAAACAGATTCATTTTTTAATTCTCTTACTCATTAATTTTTGGTGTATTAATAAAATAGAGCTATTTTATTTCAAATAAGCTTATGTTAACTGAAACAATTATTTCATTACAAAATAAAAGGTCACAATTATTTGAAATAGATAATTATTCAAATAGTCTTAACTATTTGAACTTGTATGGTAAACATATTTATTTTTTAAATCTTTCACTTATTAATTGTCAAAATATTAGTAAATTAATATTATTTTAATCCGAATAAGCTTGTATGAATAGAAACAATTATTTTATTACAAAATAAAAAGTCATAACAATTATGTTTACAAAACTATTTCAAATAATTATGACTATTTGAATAATTATCTATTTCAAATTGTTATGACCTTTTGTTTTGTCATAAAACAATTACTTTTGTTCATATTAGCTTATTCAAATTAAAATAACATTAATTTATTAATATTTCAACAATTAATAAGTAAAAGATTTAAAAAATAAATATGTTTATCGAACAAGTTCAAAGAGTAATAACTATCTAAATAATTATCTATTTCAAATCATTATGACCTTTTGTTTCATCATAAAACAATTATATCAATTCATATAGGCTTATTCGAAATAAAATAATACTAACTTATTACTATTCTAAAACTTAATGAGTAAGAGATTTAAAAAATGAATCTATTTACCAAACAAGTTCAAATAGTTATGACCTTTTGTTTTGCCATAAAACAATTGTTTCTATTCATACAAGCTTATTTCAAATAAAATAATATAAATTTACTAATATTCCAAAGATTAATAAGTAAAAATATATAAAATAAATTTATTTTTTAAACACGTTCAAAATAATTATGACCATTTGAACAAATATCTATTTCAAATCATTATGACCTTTTGTTTTGTCATAAACCAATTGTTTCTATTCATAAAAGCTTATTCAAAATAAAATAATACTAATTTATTAAAATTTCAAAAAGTAATAAGTAAAATATTTAAAAAATAAATTTGTTTACCAAGTGAGTTCAAATAATTATGACTATTTAAATAATTATTTATTTCAAATTGTTATGATCCTTTGTTTTGTAATAAAACAATTGTTTATATTCATACAAAATTATTTAAAATAAACTAATACTAATTGATTAATATTTTGAAAATTAATAAGAGATTTAAAAACTATATTTATTTATTGAACCAATTCAAATAGTTATATTATTTGAATAATTATATATCTTAAATCGGTATGATCTTTGTTTTGTCATAAAACAATTGTTTCTATCCATACAAACTTATTTGGAGTAAAATATTGCTAAACTAATAATATTCTAAATAATAATAAGAGATTGAAAAAATAAATGTATTTGTTGAACGAGTTTAAATAGTTAAGACTATTGTAATAATTATCTATTTCAAATCATTCTGACCTTTTGTTTAGTCATAAAATAATTGTTCAGTTCATACATGCTTATTCGAATAAAATAATACTGTTTTATTAATATTCAGAAAATTAATAAGCAAGGAATTAAAAAATAAATTTGTTTACCAAACAAGTTTAAATAGTTACGACTATTTAAACAATTATCATTTTAAAATTGTTATGACCTTTTGTTTTATCATAAAACAATTGTTTCATTTCATAAAAGCTTATCCAAAATAAAATAATATTACTTTATCAATATTTCAAAAATGGAGAAATAATATTACTTTATTAATATTTCAAAAATTAAGAAGTTAGAGATTTAAAACATAAATCAATTTATTAAATCAGTTCAAATAGTTATGGCCATCTGAACAATTATCTATTTCAAATCATTTTGAACTTTTGTTTTGTCATAAAACAATTGTTTTTCATCATACAAGCCTAATTAGAATAAAATAATACTTGTTTATTAATATTTCAAAAATTAGTAAGTAGGAGATTATCTGTTTACTGAACTAGTTCAAATAATTATGGCTATTTAAACAATTATATATTTCAAGTCATTATAACCTTTTGTTTTGTCATAAAACAATTATTTATGTTCATACAAGGTTATTCGAAAGAAAGTAATACTAATCTAATAATATTATGAAAATTAATAATTAAGAGATTTGAAAAATAAATTTATTTGTTGAACTAGTTCAAATAGTTAAGGCTATATGAATAATTATCTATTTCAAATCGTTATATTCTTTTATTTTTTCATAAAACAAATGTTTTTGTTAATATAATTTTGTTTAGAATAAAATAATATTAATTTATTAATATTTTGAAAATTAATAAGAGATTTAAAAAATAAATTTGTATACCAAACTAGTTCAATTAGTTATAACAATTTAATAATTATTTATTTCATATTGTTATAACCCTTTGTTTTGTCATAAAACAATTATTTCTATTGATATAGTCTTTTTGGAATAAAGTAATGCTAATTTATTAATATTCTAACAATTAATAAGTAACAAATTTAAAAAATGAATCTATTGGCCTGACCATTGCAAATAGTTATGAGTATTTGAACAATTATCTATTTTAAATCATTATGACCTTTTATTTTGTCACAAAACACTTGTTTTTGAATTACAAGGAATATCTAATTAATATTTATATAGTATTTATATTCAAAATAAAACAACTATTTGAATATTATTCATCTTATTCTTAGTTGTTATATTCTTATAATTAGCAATTTTATTTACAATTCAAATTATTCAAATATTATAATAAATTATTATTAATTTGTTTACAATGACCAATATTTATTAAATTTTTAATATTGTTATTTATTTAAGCAATATTTTAAATATAATAAAAATATTAATTTAAGTAATATTAAATTGTAAAATTTAAATATAATTAACAAATAAATTATAGTTATAATTAAATGTTAAATATTTTTAAATCTCATTTCATAAGTTACTATTTTGATGTGGCTCTTTATAAAGTCATTGTCCTACATTTCCTTAAGACAATTAATAAGTAAAAGATTTAAAAAATAAATCTATTTATCGAATAAATTCAAATCGTTATGACTATCTGAATAATTATTTATTTCAAATTCTTATGACTTTTTTGTTTTGTCATAAAACAACTGTTTCCGTCCATACGAGCTTATTCAGATTAAAATAATATTGATTTATTAATATTTCCACAATTAATAAGTAAAAGATTTTTAAAAAATAAGTTTACCAAACAAGTTCAAATAGTCATGACTATTTGACTAATTATATACTTCAAATCATTGTAACATTTTGTTTTGTACTAAAACAATTGTTTCAATTCATGTTGGCTTATTTGAAATAAAATAATACTAATTTATTAATATTCCAAAAATTAAAAAGTAAGAGAATTAAAAAAATAAATCTGTTTATCGAACAAGTTCAAATAGTTATGACTATCTTAATAATTATCTATTTCAAAACATTACAACCTTTTTGTTTTGTAATAAAACAATTGGTTCTGTTCATTCAAGCTTATTTCAAATAAAATAATATAAATTTATTAATGTTCAAAAAATTAATAAGTAAAAATTTTAAAAATAAATTTATTTAAAAATTAATGTTCCAAAACCAATTGTTTCTATTCATACAAAATTATTCAGAATAAAATAATACTATTTTATTATTATTTTGAAAATTAATAAGAGATTTAAAAACTAAATCTCTTTACCAAACTAGTTTAAATAGTTATGACTATTTGAACAATTATCTAACTCTAATTGTGATGATTTTTGTTTGGTCCTAAAACATTTAATTCTATTCAACAAGCTTATTTAGAGTAAAATATTGCTAAATTAATAATATTCTAAACATTAATAAGTAAGGATTTAAAAAATAAATGTGTTTGCTGAATCAGTTCAAATAGTTAAGACTATTAGAACAATTATCCATTTTAAATCATTTTGACCTTTTGTTTAGTCATAAAATAATTGCTTCAACTCATACATGCTTATTCAAAATAAAAAAAATACTAATTTATTAACATTCGGAAAATTATTAAGTAAGAAATTAGAAAAAAATCTATTTACCGAACAAGTTCAAATATTTTTGACTATTTGAACAATTATCTATTTAAAATTGTTATGACCTTATATTTTATCATAAAACAATTGTTTCAGTTCATAAAAAGCTTATCTGAAATAAAATAATATTACTTATTAATATTATAAAAATCGATAAGTTAGAGATTTAAAATATAAAATTAGTTTATCGAATCAGTTCAAATAATTATGGCCATTTAAACAATTATCTATTTCAAATCATTATGAATTTTTGTTTTGTCATAAAATAATTGTTTTTCATCATACAAGCCTATTTAGAATAAAATAATACTAATTTATTGATATTTGAAAAATTAATAAATAGGAGATTTAAAAAATAAATTTGTTTATCGAACTAGTTCAAATAGTTATGACTATTTGAACAATTATATATTTCCAATTGTTATAACCTTTTGTTTTGTCATAAAACAATTATTTATCTTCATACAAGCTTATTCAAAATAAAATAATACTTATCTAGTAATTTTATGAAATTTAATAACTGATAGATTTAAAAAATAAATTTATTTATTGAACCAATTCAAATATAAGGCTATATGAATAATTATCTATTTCAAATCGTTATGACTTTTTGTTTTGTTGTAAAACAAATGTTTTGTTCATATAAGTTTGTTCAAAATAAAATAATATTAATTTATTAATCTTTCAAAATTAATAAGAGATTTAATAAATAAATCTATTTACCATATTAGTTCAATTAGTTATAACAATTTGAACATTTATTTATTTCAAATCGTGCTAAATTAATAATTTGTTAACAAATTTGAATTGTACCTTTTGTAATTTAAACTTATTAAAAGTTTTTTAATTGAGTTGTCATAAAACAACAGCTAAATAATTAGAACAATATAATAGTTATTGTAATTAATTAAACTATTTATTACTAATAATTTATAAATATTTATAAAATATTATAGGAAAAAACTACAAATAATAGAATTTATTATTAAATTATCCTAATACCTAATAATAATAATATTAATATTATTATAACTAAATATTAATATTATTTATTATTAATATCAATATTAATTATTATTAATTAATTCTATATTAATAATTTAATTAAAATTATTAACTGTTTAGTTGTCTAAATAGTCATAACTATTTAAATTTGTTCAATAATTGAATTTATTTTTTCAAATCTTTTGCTTATTAATTTTTTGAATGTTAATAAATTTAGATTATTTTATTCCAAATAAGCATGTAAGATATAAAACAAATACTTTATGACTAAACATAATATTGGAACGATTCGAAATAGATACTTATTCTAATAATTTTAACTATTTGAATTGGTTCGGTAAAATTTTTTTTTAAATCTCTTATTAAATTTTGAAATATTATTAAATTAGTATTATTTTTAACTGAATAAGCTTCTATGATAAGAAATAATTGTTTTATGACAAAACAAAGATCTTAATGATTTGAGACTGATAATTGTTCAAATAGTCATAACTATTTAAACTGGTTTGATAAACATATTTATTTTTTTAAATCTCTTATTAATTTTTGAAATATTAAAAAATTAGTAATATTTTATTTTGAATAAGCTTATATGATCAAAAACAAATATTTTATGACAAAACAAAAGGTCATAACGATTTGAAACAGATAATCATTCAAATGGCCATAATTATTTTAATTGATTTTGTAAACAAATTTATTTTTAAATTTTTTACTTATTATTTTAGGAAATATTAATAAATTAGTATTATTTTATTCCCTCAAGCTTGTATTAACTTAAATAATTGTTTTATGACAAATCAAAAGGTTATAATGATTTTAAATAGAAAATTGTTCAAATGGTAAACAAATTTATTTTTTTAAATCTCTTTTTTGAATGCTAATAAATTATTATTAATTTATTCTGAATAAGCTTGTATGAACTAGAACAATTATTTTATAACTAAGCAAAAGGTCAGAACGATTTTAAATAGATAATTGTTTTAATAGTCTTAACCATTTGAATTGATTTGTAAACAAATTTATTTTTTAAATTTCTTACTTATTAACTTTTAAAATATTATTAAATTAGTATTATTTTAATCAGAATAAGCTTGTACGAACAAAACAATTGTTTTACAACAAAAGAAAAGGTCATAATGATTTAAAATAGATGATTATTCATATCGTCATAACTATTTTAACTGGTTCAACAATTAGATTTATTTTTTAATTTTTTGGGTTATTAAGTTTCAAAATATTATTAAATTAGTATTATTTTATTCTAAAGAAAATAGCATGAACAGAACCAATTGTTTAATAACAAAATAAAAGGTTATAACAATTTGAAATAGATAATTATTCAAATAGTCAAAACTATTTGAAATGGTTTGGTAAACAAATTTACTTTTTAAATCTCTTACTAATTAATTTTCTAAATATTAATAAATTAGTATTATTTTATTTTAAACAAACTTATCTTAACAAAAACAATTGTTTTATGACAAAACAAAAAGTAATAATGATTTGAAATAAATAATTGTTTAAATAGTTATAATTATTTGAACCGGTTCGATAAATAGAATTATTTTCTAAATCTCTTATAGTTTTTTGAAGTATTAATAAATTAGTTTTAGTAGTAAATGTATTATTTTATTAATAACTAATATTTAATAAACATTTAAAGATTTGTTAATATTATTAATAAAGTAGTATTATCGATTAGTACTTATTAAATAGTTTATTGTTATCGATTAATATTATCGATATTATAGTATAATTTGAATAATATTAATAATAACTATTAATTATTAATTTATTTTTAATATTATATAATAAAATGACTTGAAATATATAATTGTTTAAATAATCATAATTATTTGAACTAATAATAAGGTATTAGTACTAATGTTAATTATAAAATTAACTTATAATAATTAAATCATAATAAATTAGTATTATTTTATTTCAAATAAGCTTGTATGTTGAAAAATAATTATTTTATGACAAAACGAAAGGTAATAACAATTTAAAATAGATAATTGTTCAAATGACCATAATTATTTAATCTGATATTGTTATTCGTGAAATATTATATATAATATAACTATAAATAAACAATTACTATATTTAAATTATTATTTAAATATATAAATATAAGTATTAATAGTATTTTATCATATAATTGATTAAAAATTATAGTTTAAATATATACTATAAATATCAATTATAGTACTAATTGTTAAAAATATATAGTTAATAATTATATTATAAAAAATTTATAATAAGAGCTTATAAATTTTATATTTATTAATTTAATCTTATAATAATATATATAGATTATTATTTAAACTATAATGACTATTATAATAACATTAAATATTATTATTAAATAATAATAATAATAATATAACTATAATTAATTTAATAAATAATTATTTATTTATTTATAATCGTTATGACTATTATTATTATTATTAATTACTTAAGTATATGGATAATTAATATTTAAGAATAATATTTTGTTATTAATAGTCAATTAACTATTTAAACAAATATCTAACATAATTATAAATAAACAATTATTATTATTATGTATCATAATAATAATTAAAAATATTATTAGTTTACTTTTTAAATATGAATTATTAAATTTACATTAATAATCTATATTTTAAATTCTAATAAATTTAACTATTCTAAATAAAATAGTATGAACAGAACCAATTGTTTGATGATAAAATAAAAGGTTATAACGATTTGAAATAAATAATTATTGAAATAGTCAAAACTATTTGAAATGGTTTGGTAAGCAGATTTTCTTTTTAAATCTCTTACAGATTTATTTTCTAAATATTAATAAAACAATATTATTTTATTTCAAACAAACTTATATTAACAAAAACAATTGTTTTATGACAAAACAAATCTTTAAATATTTTTACTTTAAAATAGATTTGAAATTAAATATTTAATTTTTAAATTAAACAAATTTAAACTTAAATTAGAATAATATTCAAATAGTTATGAATATTTGAATTATAAGATTTCAAATATAAAAAATTAATAACTAAAAGATTTAAAAGGTAATATTTTTCTAATTATTTAGCTGTTGTTTTATGACAAGTCAATTAAAGAACTTTTGATAAGTTTAAATTACAAAAGGTATGATTCAAATTTATTAACAAATTATTAATTTAGTACGATTTGAAATAAATAAATGTTCAAATTGTTATAACTAATTGAACTAGTATGGTAAATAGATTTATTTATTAAATCACTTATTAATTTTTGAATATTAATAAATTAATATTATTTTATTTCGAGCAAACTTATATGAAAAAAACAATTGTTTTACGACAAAACAAAAGGTCATAACGATTTGAAATAGATAATTATTCATATAGTCTTAACTATTTGAATTCGTTCAGTAAACAAATTTATTTTTTAAGTCTATCATTTATTAAACAATTTGTAAATTATCAAATAATTTATATAAATTATTTATTTATTAATATTATTAATTAATTATAATTAATTATGAATTATGTTAAACATTAGTTTATATGAATATAATTAATAATTTCTTAAGGATTTAATTATATTAATAAATATAAATTATAAAATTATAAAATGTTTATTATAATTAAATATATAAATTTAATTCAAATAGATCTATTATTAGGATATTATTTTGAATAATATTTCCTTATAATAATCTTATTAAAAATAAAATAAATTAATATGAACTGGTAATAATTATATTTATTAATTATAAAATAGATCAAATATAATTTAATTTAATATTTTAATTAATAATTTTATTATGATACTTAATTACGATTTTAAATAGTAATAATTATCTGAATCAATGACTCAATGCATTCAAAATATTTATTTTAATATTAATAATAATAATTAGTATAAAAACTATTACTATTTAGAATCGTTATAACCTTTTAATTTGTCATAAAATAATTGTTTTAGTAAATACAGGCTTAGATGGAATAAAATGATACTAATTTATTAATATTTTCTAAATTAATAAGTAAAAAAATTAAAAAATAAATATGTTTATCAAATTAATTAAAATAATTATGGTCATTTAACTGATTATCAATTTCAAATCGTTATGACCTTTTGTTTTGTCATAAAATAATTATTTTTTATCATACAAGTTTATTTGAAATAAAATAATACTAATTTATTAATTCAAATATTAATAATAAATATATTTTTATAACTTAATAATTATTGAAAATAATTAAACTAAATTATTATTAAATAATAACATTATTTGAACATTTAAATATTAGTTATTTAATAATTAAACTTTAATTAAATATAAATTAAATAGTAGTTAATTAGATATTAGTTAATAAGTTAATTATTATATAATTGTTATATAATAGTTTAATAACAAAACTATTTAATAATAATAATTATAATATTAATTTATAATTATTAACTATTAATAATGATAAACATTTCAATTAATTATTATAATATATAATTTATTATACTAATTAAGTAAACATTATTATAATAATTATTAATTATTAGGATTAATATATAATATTTAATATCTATAATTAATAATCATATATTAAATTAATATAATTAATTTATTATTATAACATAATTAATATTATTTTATTAATTAATTGTATATTAATTACTAAAATAAAGGTTATTTTTATTAATCTTATATATTAATTTAATTATTTAATAATAAGTATTATTATTATTAAATCCTAAAACCAATAATATTTTTAATTATAATATAATTATTAATTATATTATAAATTATATAATATATTTTAACCAATAAAATAATTAAAATAGTCATAACTATTTGAACTTGTTCGATAAACAAATTTATTTTTTTAAATTTCTTGCTTATTAATTTTCTGAATGGTAATATACTATATCAAATATAATTTGTTATTACTAGTTTAATTAAATTATAATTAAATAAGCATGGCTATATAGATAAATTATAATAAATTATTATTATTTAACTAGTTTATTTAAATAATTATTATACTATATCAATTATAATTCATTAATTTTTAATTTAATAATATTATTATCTAGTCATGCCCTATCTATTTGTTATTTAGATAATGATTAATATTAATACTTACTTTAAATTATAATAAATTTATTATACTAAATTTATAATCTCTTAATATTTCTAATAAGATTATAAATTATTACTTTTATATTTTAAATTATTAATTATAAATTAGTACAATTTGATTTTTATGATTTTTATTTAATTCCAAATAAAATATAATAACTATTTACATTTGGAATTAAATATTTAAGTAATAACAAATATTTCTAATAATAATAATTAGTAAGTAAGTTTATTATATAATATAATATTATATTTAATAATATAAAATTTAAAGTAGATTAATATTTGAATAATAATAATATAAATTTAATATAAACAATTTATATTATTTATTATAAGATAATAATTTAATTATAGTTTAATTAATAAATTAAATATTTATTAAAGTAGTAATTAATAGTCAAAATTAGTAAAATTTTATTTAAGTCAAATAGTTAATAATTAATTAAACAATATTAATTATAATTTTTAATGACTCAATGTATTATAGTTTAATACTAATCAATTACTATTAATTAATTATGTAATAGTTTATATTGTCATATGTATATAAACTAATTAATACTTTATTAATAATTAAATTAAATAATTAGATTTATTTTATTAATTATTAAGCTATTGCAATATTTATTACTTAAAATAAATTTTAATATTTATTTTTAATTTAAACAAATTAATGTATTAAAACAATATATATTAGTTTTAATATTTAAAATTAATATTTAAATTTAAATATTATATTATTAATTAATTATATATTATAATTAAATTAGATTATTATTAATTATAACAATTATTTTAATTTAAATTAATAAGTAAAAATTTTAATTAATTTTAATTATATAAATAAAATTAGATTTAATATTTAAATTAATATATATTATAGTATTAAATATAACTAGTTAAAATATATTTAATAATAATTATTAAAATATTTGTTAAATATTTTGAAAATTAATAAATATAATTATTTATTATTAGTTATATTAAATTAAAATCAATAATTCATATTAATATCTTTATTTTATTATCATACAAGCTTAATCATAATATAATTTATCTAATAATTATGTTTAATTAATAAAATATATAATTATATCAATAATTGGGTTTAATAAATAAGCATATTGAAACAAATAATTTTCTTAATAAAATTATAATCATTAAATAATAATGATTAGTTTTAATAATTTAATTAATTTAAATATATTATTAGAACAATTAATTATACTATATATAATAACTATATTATATAAGAATAATAATTTTAATAAAAATATTATAATTATTAAAATTATTGATAATAATTTATTAATTATTTTAAAATTATCATTTAAATTAATTTAACAAAATAGCTTTATTTCTAAATTTAACTTATTAATTTTTAAAATATTAATAAATTTATATTATTTTATTCAAAATATGCTTGCATGAACAGAACCAATTGTTTTATGACAAAAGAAAATATCATAATGTTTTGAAATAGATAATTATTTAGATAGCATAACTATTTCAACTTGATCAATAAAAACAATTGTTTTACAACAAAATAAAATGTCATAACAATTTGAAATAGATAATAATTCAAATGGACATGACTATTTGAACTGGTTTGGTAAATTAATTAATTTTTTAAATCTTCAACTTATTAATTTTTAAAATGTTAATATATTAGTAATGTTTTATTTCAAATAAACTTGTATGAATAGAGACAATTGTTTTATAACAAAACAAAAGATCATAACGATTTGAAATAAATAATTGTTCAAACAATCATAGCTATTTGAACTCACTTAGTAAACAAATTTGTTTTTTAAATATTTTACTTATTAATTTTGGAATATTAATTAATTAGAATTATTAATTACTATAATTTAATTAATTATAATTAAATGTGAATTATTGGTTATTAAACCTACCTTTCATCAGCATTGTTCAACCAGTATTATGAAGCCCTCAAATAGCTTACAAAATTTAGGTTTCTTTTATTTGATATTAATCTTAAAACGTCTCATAATTTTCCATCAAGTGTACCCTATTAACTTTTGTGGAAATCTAATATTCATTATTGCTTGATTAGTTTACTTTGTCTATTTTAGTTAAGTCTCTTATTTTTAGAATAATGAGTGATTCAGGTAATTATACCGAATCCATTAGTTATTTTTTTTATTATGTGTAAAGAGTAAAATCTCTTTCTTTGATTTGCTATTTGTGAGAAAACACTTATTTACAGTTGGTTGTAATCTTGTAATTTGTATATTTATATTTGTATCTCTAGAATTAAGTATTTGTATCCCTAGAATTAAGGACAAAAAATTAGGATAGACAATACCTCAATTATAGGATTACTTTTAGGAAGATTGAGTTTCCTAGTTTACTCACTAGTTAATTGTATATAAACCTAAGGTGCTTGTATAATAAACTTATTAAATTATTAATATTAAAATAAAAATTAAATAATTTTTAGATATAATATTGTTATTTAAACTTTTAACAAGCCCCCATCATGGTGTAAAGAGGAAAGAAGCCTTCCATGTGACAAATTAGGAAAGGGCAACGGAAAGAAAGTCCTAGCTCTCATACCATGTGGAAAAACTAAGAAATAAAATTGTGTGAAAACCTAAGAGTAAAACTAAATGTATATTGAAAAACTGCTCATAAAGAATTATCAATATTATCTTGTAATATTAAAATAATGATTAATAATTATTTAAAGTTCAATTCAATTTTGTTAACTTCAGTAAACTTTTTTTATTAAAAAATGGAGATATCCATTTTATAAGATTGAAAAGTAAATTAATTCAAACTAATTGTTGATACAAATTTTCTTGGATAAGATTAATAACAATGTAGGTCTTTAGTCTCCAATTTATTGGTGAAAATGAAATTCAATTAGAATTTTCATACAATTGAGTTAGATATTAAAGAATATGGAGAGAGAATTCAAATATTATTTTACATCAAGTTTTTTTTATTGTTGATTATTAAAACAATTAACTAAGGCTTGAAACTTTTATATATATAACAATAAATTTAAGATATATGTATATCTCTTAAGTCTTATTGTGTTGTTTATAATTAAATCTTAAACCATTTCATTAAAAAGGATATAATTTGAACTAACCAATATTAAAGTTAATCAAATGATTGTATAAAATAATTGATTTGGAAATAGAAAGTAATAATTGGTCAAATGATGGAATTTTTTAGTAATAATTTGAATTATTACCCTAACCCACTATCAAGCATATAAGTTAAGTTTTATAATTGTTTTTATAGTGATTAAAAATGTCATTTTTAATTGTTATTATCTATTTTAAATAATTCAACAAAAATTAGATGAGAAAATGAAGGACGAAATCAAGCAAGAGCTACATATCAAAATGAAAATTCTCTTATTCATAATTGATGTTTCATTCTAAACTTTGACTTTCTATATTTATGATCATGTGAATTGAATGTGTTGAGCTCAAAATTCCAATACATTGTACTAATAAGGTAAATGGAACTATGGAAGAATCTATAATTAAGAATGTGGTATAACAGAATTTAGAATTGAAAGATATACAATGAAACACCAACTACCTTGCATTATCGGTACTTTTTTTCTTTCCGAATAACATATCGGCATTATTCTTTGGAAAAACTTGGATTTCTTAAGGGAAGGAAATCACAAAATCTAGCTGATGAGTTTGCATATGAGGTATGAGTAGAATTGGATAAACTTACCTTGATGCAATTCCTATGCTTCCAATGTCATTTTTCTCATAAAGGATGAAAGGCTGGATCAAGCATCAATTGATAGTTTTATTGCAAACTAGTAGTCTTGGTTCACAAGATGCAACTTACGTTATATAAGATGGTTAATAATATTAATTAATGAAATATTATTATATATAATTGTATTGATTATATATATTATTCTTATCAATTATAATAAAAATTATTATATGATCTGCAGCTCATTAATAATTATTATATAATAAAACAATAAGAATATAAATTATTAATATTATCATTTAATTGAATAAATTATATTAATTATTAATATTATAAGAATTGTTATAAAGATTATATAATAATTTAAAATCAATTAATTTATTATATATTAAAATTAATATCGAGATAATATTGATTATAAATCTAATTGGTTTTTAATTAATTATTAATTATAATTAATATAATATTAATTAATAAATATATAATAATAATTAAGTAAAAATCTCTACTTAATTCAGTTAATATTATACATAACTAAATAATTAGATTGCTTATAATTAAATTATAAATTATAACAATAATTATTTAAAATTAATTAAATTTAATCTTTTAATTATTAGTTTATTTAATTAATATTTAATTATAATTAAATATATTCTAATTTATTTAATTTTTTAAATCTCTTAGTTATTAATTTTTAGAATATTATTACAATAGTATTATTTTATTTTTAATAAACTTGTATGAATATAAATAATTGTTTTATAACGTAACAAAAGGTTATAATAATTTGAAATATATAATTGTTCAAATAGTCTTAACTATTTGAACCGGTTCGGTAAATAAATTTATTTTTTAAATCTCTTACTTATTAATTATTGAAATATTAGTAAATTAGTTTTATTTTAATAATGAATAGGCTTGTATGATAGAAAAACAATTGGTTTATGATGAAACAAAAGTTCATAATTATTTGAAATAGATAATTATTTAAATGGCTGTAATTATTTGAACTGATTTGATAAACTAATTTATTTTTTAAATCTCTAACTTATCAATTTTTGAAATATTAATAAGTCATATTATTTTATTTCCAATAAACTTTTATGCACTGAAACATTTGTTTTATGATAAAATAAAAGGTCATAATGATTTTAAATATATAATTGTTCAAATAGTCATAACAATTTTAACTTGTTCAGTAAACTGATTTATGTTTTTTAATTTCTTGCTTATTAATTTTTTAAATGTTAATAAATTAGTATTATTATATTTCAAATTGGCATATATGAGCTGAAACAATTATTTTATGACTAAACAAAAAGACAGAACGAGTTGAAACAAATAATTATTCTAATAGTCTTAATTATTTGAACTGATTCGACAAACACATTTATTTTTAAATCCTTATTAATTTTTGAAATAGTAATAAATTAGTATTATTTTATTTTGAATAATTTTGTATGAATACCAATTATTCTAAATTATTGGTATTATTTTACAACAAAACAAAATGTCATAATGATTTGAAATAGATAATAGTTCAAATGGACATGACTATTTGAACTTGTTTGCTAAATAGATTTATTTTTTAAATTTCTAACTTATTAATTTTTAGAATATTAATAAATTAATATTATTTTATTTCGAATAAACTTTTATGAATAGAAACAATTGTTTTATGACCAAAGAAAAGATCATAATGATTTGAAATAAATATTTGTTCAAATAGTCATAACTATTTGAACTCGCTTGGTAAACAAATTTTTTTAATCTTTTACTTATTAATTTTTGAAATTTTAATAAATTAATATTATTTTATTCTGAATAAGCTTGTATAAACAGAAACAATTGATCTATCACAAAACAAATAGTCATAACTATTTAAACTTGTTCAAAAAAATAAATTTATTGTTTAAATTATTATTTATTAATTTTATGAATATTAATAAATTTATATTATTTTATTCGAAATAAGCTTTCATGAATAGATCCTATTGCTTTCTGACAAAACAAAAAGTCATAATGTATTGAAATAGATAATTGTTTAGATAGTCATAAGTATTTGAACTTTTTCAGTAAACAAATTCATTTTTTTTAATTCTTTCACTCATTCATTTTTGAAAATTAATAAATTAGTATTATTTTATTTTAAATAATTTATATTAACTGAAACAATTGTTTTATTACAAAGCAAAAGGTCATAATGATTTGAAATAGATAATTATTCAAGTAGTTAGACTATTTGAACTTATTCAGTAAATATATTTATTTTTTAAATCTTTTACTTATTAATTATCAAAATATTATTAAATTAATATTATTTTAATCTGAATAAGCTTGTTGAATAGAAACAATTGTTTTATGACAAAAAAAAAGTCATAACAATTATCTATTTCAAATTGAACTCAAAATAATACTAATTAATTTAGAAAAAAATCAACATGCCTAAAAAGGATTGCAAATGGATATATATTTTTTTTTAAAGTGAATTTGAAGGATGGCCAATTTTCATTTCAAGTATGGATATTTCTATTGAAAAAGAATTCTCAGGGGATCAAGTTATTTCTTTATTGATTTTAGATTTATTTGAATGTCTCATTTGCATGCTGTCATAATCAACCCTTTTTTTTTATCTTTTTTTCTCTATCTTTTTTATATTCGTGTTTAGAATGTTCTATCTCAACTTTCTACTTAATTGAAGTCTAATGTTGAAATCTTTATTACACAATCCATTTTAGATGTTTATCAATCAAAATGGTGCAAAGGTTTAATTATTTAGTATGCAGTCTACCTAGGTTTGGGTTCATGGATAGTAGTTGTAAAATGACTAACAATTTGAAGTTTTTTCAAATAGTTTTAGTGTATAATATTTCTATGATAATAATTCAAGGAACATATGGTTTTTGCTAAAATGGTTAGTGTTGCACTGACTTTGTATTCTAATTAATCGACAAAGTCTATTACTGCGACATCAACATGTCCAATGACTTTTGAAAGATTACCAATCCATATAGAGCTATAGCCATTGCCATTAACCCCTGATTATCATCCAAATGCCCCTTGATGAAGTCTAAAAAAAAACCTCATGGGATAACCTTACTTCACCTTTTATCTTGACACATGTGTCAACTTGAGGCAAGCTAAGTCCAAGCATTTGAACAAGCTTTTTACAATAACCCACCTTATTTGACCAATAAATCTTATCTAGGTTTGTCAAATCAAAATGAAATAGGATCATGTACTCTTCAATTGTGGGCACTATATTTGTTTCATTAAAGTCGAAACACTTATAAAAAGAATCCCAAAACTGAATGATGGCTTTGATCATATTATTGTCCACATCCACTTAAAGCAGTGAAGCTATGTCTTCATATTTATTCTCATATACCTTCTTCCTTGTCTTACTCATGCATCCCTAAATATTACTTAGGTCAGCTAGGTTATTTTGTTAAAGATTAAGATGAACTCTTTCAGGCAATGATGAGATAAAACCCTCAGGTAAACAATTACCCTATTTTTTTTAACCTTCCTCTGACTTGATTTTCAATTGATGAGCAGATTCATAACAAACTAATGTAGACTTTGATTGCATTTGGCTTTCCATGGATGTAGGTATGAATAATATTAAAATCAATGTAATTATATAAATCTTTAAAAATCTAATTATCATACCTATTATTAATTTTTGAAATAATAATAAAAAACAATTAGATTTATAAATCATAATTATATGGCTTTTTTTATTTATAATAAGTTGAAATAGATAATTGTTTAAATAGTAATAACTGTTTGAACTGGTCATAATTATTTAAATTGGTTTGGTAAATAGATTTATTTTTTAAATCTCTTACTAATTCTTGAAATATTAAAAAATTAGTATTATTTTATTTCAAATAAGCTTGTATGTTGAAAAGCAATTGTTTTATGATAGAAAGAAAGGTAATAACAATTTTATTTAATAAGCTTGTATGGTTGGAAAACAATTGTTTTATGACAAAATGAAAGGTAATAATGATTTGAAATAGATAATTATTTAAGGCCAAAATTATTTGATCTAATTTGGTAAGCTAATTTATTTTTTTAAATCTCTTATTAATTTTTGAAATATTAATAAAGTAGTATTATTTTATGTTGCATAAGCTTTTATACTGAAACAATTATTTTATGATAAAACAAAAGTTCATAACAATTTTAAATAGATAATTATTCAAATAATCATAACTGTTTGAACTTATTTAGTAAACAGATTTATCTTTTCAAATCTCTTATTAATTTTCAGAATGTTAATAAATAAGTATTTTTTTTATTTTGAATAATTTTGCATGAACAAAAAGAATTATTTTATGAAAAAACAAAAGGTCATAACGATTTGAAATAGATAATTATTTAAATGGACATGACTATTTGAACTAATTCGATAAACAAATTAACTTTTTAAATCACTTAGTTATTAATTTTTGGAATATTAATAAATTAGTTTTATTTTATTTTGAATAAGCTTGTATGAACTAAAACAATTGCTTTATGACAAAACAAAAGGTCATAATGATTTTAAATAGACAATCGTTCAAATAGCCATAGCTATTTAAATTTGTTAATATTAGTTTATAATATTAATTCTTAGTTCATACAAGCTTATAAAACAATTGATTAATATTTGCCTTGTCTCAAATATCAAAAATTTGAATAATTATCTATTTTAATTATCGATAATTTATCATAAAAGATCAAATATACATTTTAAAATATTTATGATTATTTTTAATAATTATGTAACAAAATTCATAAATTATATTATTATTTCATAGCTTATTTATTAATAAATATTGATAATTAAATAATAAAAATTAAATATTTAAACTTAAATATTTAAAATTTAAAATTATTAACATTCAAAAAATTAATAAGCAAAAGATATCAAAAGGTAAATATGTTTATTGATCAAGTTTAAATAGTTATGACTATTTGAACAATTATTATTTAAAATCGTTATGACCTTTTGTTTTGACAAAAAAAAATTGTTTTAGTTCATAAAAGCTTATCTAAAATAAAATAATACTAATTTCTTAATCTTTCAAAAACTAATAAGCAAGAGTTTAAAAAAATTAATTTGTTTACTGAACAAATTCAAATAGTTATGACTATTTGAATAATTATCTACTTAAAATTATTACGATCTTTTATTTTTTCATAAAACAATTGTTTCAGCTCATACAAGCTTATTCGAAATAAAATAATAGTAATTTATTAATATTTTAAAAATTAATAAGTGATTTAAAAAATGATTCTATTTACCGAATTAGTTCAAATAATTATGGCGATTTCAACAATTATCTATTTGAAATCAATATTACCTTTTGTTTGGTCATATAACAATTGTTTTTTATCATATAAGCTTCAGAATAAAATAATACTAATTTATTAATCTTCCAAAAGTTAATAAGTAAGAAATTTTAAAAATAAATTAATTTATCAAACCCATTTAAATAGTTATGACTATTTGAACAAATGTATAGTTTAAATCAGTTATTTAAAAAATAAACCTTTTTTGTTCTGTCATAAAACAATTATTCATGTTCATACAAGCTTATTTGAAATAAAATAATACTAATCTAATAATACTCTAAAAATTAATAACTAAGAGATTTAAAAAAAAAAATTTGTTTGCTGAACCAATTTAAATAGTTAAGACTATATGAACAATTATCTATTTTAAATCATGATGATCTTTTGTTTTGTCATAAAACAATTTTTTCAATTCATACAAGCTTATTCATAATAAAATAAAATGAATTTATTAATATTTCAAAAATTAATAAGAGATTTAACAAATAATTCTGCTTACCTAACTAGTTCAAATAATTATGATTATTTGAAAAATTATTTGTTTCAAATAATTATGACTTTTGCTTTATTATAAAACAAATGTTTTTGTCCATATAAGTTTGTTCAGAATAAATTAATACTATTCTATTAATATTTTAAAAATTAATAATAGATCTAAAAAATAAATCTTTTTAGTTATATATTAATTAATAAAAATCAATAATTAAAATATTTAAATTAAAATCAATATTCAGATAATTAATAATAAATTATAAGTATTTATAATAATAATTATAACTAAGAAATAATTTAATTCATTAAAATTAATTGAATTAAGTTAATTAAATATTTATAAATAATAAATAAATAAACTATAGAAATAGCTATAGTTTTTATTAATTATAAATTAATTGATAATTAAAATTATTTAATTAAATTAATTATAATTGTATAGATTATAACTAAGAATTTAATATTCTTATTTAATTATATTATATATATTTGATTAGATAATTCAATTTGAATTAAATTTATTTATGATAAATTAGCTAATAGTAGTTATAAGATCTCATGACAAATTTAAAGCTTTTATTCATAATATAATTATTAATCGGTAAATAGATTTAAATATTAATTTTTATGATTTATATTAATTTATAATTATTTATTAATTATGAATAAATTTATTAGATTGCTTATAAATTTATATAATTATGTAATAATTATATTACATAACAAATAGTTTATTTTTTATTATAATTTATTTTTAATTAATAATTAATATTTGTGTTAATTGTAGCTATTTTGTTAAATATATATATTATTTGATTTATTAAGTAGCTAATTAAAAATTATTTATAACAATAAATATAGTTATGTCAATGCATTCAAATATTCATAACTATTTGACTATTATTCTAATTTAAGTTTAAATTTGCTTAATTTTAAATAATAAGTTACTAATATTTGAAATTTCTAAAAATTCCATAATTGGATAATTATTATTTATTCTAAAAAATAACTATATTATTATCTTAATTAATTAAAATAATTAACTATCCTAATAATTATCTAAATTTATTATCAAAACTATTTAATTTTAATCTTTATTAAATTATTATTTAATTAAATAGAAAGTTAAGTATTATAATAATTGACTATTTCAATTAATAAATATTAAATTGTGTCATGAGAAAACAAAAAGTCATAACAATTTGAAATAAATAATTGTTCAAATAGTCATAATTATTTAAACTTATTATTTTTTAAATCTTTTACTTATTAGTTGTCTAAATATTAATAAAATTTATATAATTTTATTTGAAATAAGCTTGTATGAATAGAAAATTTTGTTTTAGGACAAAACAAAAGGTTATAGCGATTAGAAATAGATAATTATTCAAATAGTCATAATTATTTGTACTTGTTCGATAAACAGATTCATTTTTTAAATCTCTTATTAATTTTTAGAATATTAATAAAATAGAATTATATTCTTTCAAATAAGCTAGTACAGATAGAAACAATTGTTTTATGATGAAACAATTATTTTGTGATAAAACAAAAGGTTATAATGATTAGAAATAGATAATTATTTAAACAGTCATAACTATTTGCTCTAGTAAGGCCAATTGATTCATTTTTTAAATCTATTACTTATTAATTTCAAAATATTAATAAATTAGTATTACTTTATTTGGAATAAGACTGTATGAACATAAATAATTATTTTATGACAATACAAATAGTCATAATGATTTGAAATAAATAATTGTTTAAATAGTTATAACTAATTGAACTAGTTTAGTAAATAGTTTTACTTTTTAAATTTCTTCTTAATTTTCAAAATATTAATAAATTAATATTGTTTTATTCCGAACAAACTTATATGTACAAAAACATTTGTTTTATGACAAAATAAAAGAACATAATGATTCGAAATAGATAATTGTTCAAATAGACCTAATTATTTGAATTGGTTAGGCAAACTGAATTGTTTTTTAAATCTCTTGCTTAGTAAGTTTTGAAATATTAATAAATTTGTTTTACTTTATTCCAAATAAGTTACTAAGAAATGAAAAAAATTATTTTACTACAAAACAAAAGGTCATAATGATTTGAAATAAAGAATTGTTCATATAGCCTTAAATATTTGAACTAGTTCAGTAAATAAATTTATGTTTTAAATCTCTTAGTTATTAATTTGTAGAATATTATTATATTAGTATTATTTTATTTTGAATAAACTTGTCTGAATAGAAATAATTGTTTTATGAGATAACAAAAGGTTATAACAATTTCATATACATAATTGTTCAAATAGTCATAAATATTTGAACTAGTTCAATAAATAGATTAACTTTTTAAATCTTTTATTAATTTTTGAAAATTAGTAAATTGGTATTATTTTATTCCAAATAGGCTTGTATGATGAAAAACAATTGTTTTATGGCAAAACAAAAGTTCATAATGATTTGAAATAGATAATTATTCAAATAGGCATAATTATTTGAATAATTTGATAAACTGATTTATTTTTTAAAACTCCAACTTCTTAATTTTTGAAATATTCATAAAGCAATATTATTTTATTTTGAAAAACTTTTATGTATTGAAATAGTTGTTTTATGATAAAATAAAAGGTCATAGCGATTTTAAATAGATAATTGTTCAAATAGTCATAACTATTTAAACTTATTCAGTAAATAGATTTTTTTTAAAATTTCTTATTAATTTTCTAAATTTTAATAAATTAGTATTACTATATTTTAAATAAGCATGCATGAACTGAAACAATTATTTTTTGACTAAACAAAAGATCAGAATAATTTGAATAGATAATTGTTCTAATAGTCTTAACTATTTGAACTGTTTCAGAAAACACATTTTTTTTTTAAATCCTTATTAATTTTCAAAATAGTAATAAATTGATATTATTTTATTCTGAATAATTTTGTGTGAATAGAAACAATTATTTTATAATAAAACAAAATGTCATAACCATTTGAAATAAATAACAATTCAAATGGACATGACTATTTAAACTTATTTGGTAAACAGATTTATTTTTTAAATCTCTAACTTATTAAATTTTAGAATAATAATAAATTAGTATTATTTTATTCCAAATAAACTTGTGTGAATAGAAACAATTGTTTTATGACAAAAAAAAAATCATAAAGATTTGAAATATATAATTGTCCAAATAGTAATAACTATTTAAACTTGCTCGGTAAACAAATTTATTATTTAAATCTTTTACTTATTAATTTTAGAAATATTAATAAATTAATATTATTTTATTTCTAATAAGCTTGTATGAATAGAAATAATTGGTTTATGACAAAACAAATTGTTATAATGATTTGAAATAGATAATTGTTCAAATAGTCATAACTATTGAATGTGTTCAAAAAACATATTTATTTTTAAAATTTTTATTTATTAATTTTTGGAGTTTTAATAAATTTATATTATTTTATTTGACATAAGCTTGCATGAACAAAACTAATTATTTTATGATAAAACAAATGGTCATAATGTTTTGAAATAGATAATTATTTAGATAGTCATAACTATTTGAACTTGTTCGATAAACAGATTCGTTTTTTTAATTCTCTTACTCATTAATTTTTGGTATATTAATAAATTAGAGCTATTTTATTTCAAATAAGCTTATGTTAACTGAAACAATTATTTTATTACAAAATAGAAGGTCACAACTATTTGAAATAGATAATTATTTAAATAGTCTTGACTATTTGAACTTGTTTGGTAAACATATTTATTTTTTAAATCTTTTACTTGTTAATTATCAAAATATTAATAAATTAATATTATTTTAATCCGAATAAGCTTGTATGAATAGAAACAATTATTTTATTACAAAATAAAAAGTCATACTAAAAAGCTAATTTATTAATTTTTGAAAATTAATAAGTAATGGATTTAGAAAATGTATCTTTTGGCTCGACTAGTGCAAACAATTATGACTATTTGAAAAATTCTCTATTTCAAATCGTTATGACCTTTTGTTTTCTCACAAAACAATTGTTTTTGTTCATACAAGCTTATTAAGAATAACATAATTCTAATTTATTAATATTTCAAAATTTAATAAGTGAGAGATTTAAAAAATGAATCTGATTACCAAATAAGTTCAAATAATTATGGCTATTTGACCAATTATCTAGTTCAAATTGCTATAACCTTTTGTATTGTCATAAAATAATTTTTTCTATTCATACAAGCTTATTTCAAATCTGTTTATCGAATAATTTTGAATAGTTTGACTATTGGAACAATTATTTATTTCAAATCATTATGACCTTTTGTTTTGTCATAAAACAATAATTTTTTTTTCATATTAGCTTATTCAAATTAAAATAATATTAATTTATTAATATTTCAACAATTAATAAGTAAAAGATTTAAAAAATAAATATGTTTACTGAACAAGTTAAAATAGCAATAACTATCTGAATAATTATCTATTTCAAATCATTATGGCCTTTTGTTTCGCCATAAAAAATTATATCAATTCATATAGGCTTATTCGAATAAAATAATACTAACTTATTACTATTCCAGAAATTAATGAGTAAGAGATTTAAAAAATGAATCTATTTACCAAATAAGTTCAAATAGTTATGACCTTTTGTTTTGCCATAAAACAATTATTTTTGTTCATACAAGCTTATTTCAAATAAAATAATATAAATTTACTAATATTCCAAAGATTAATAAGTAAAAATATATAAAATATATTTGTTTTTTGAACATGTTCAAAATAATCATGACCATTTGAACAATTATCTATTTCAAATCATTTTGACCTTTTGTTTTGTCATAAACCAATTGTTTCTATTCATAAAAGCTTATTCGAAATAAAATAATACTAATTTATTAAAAATTCAAAAATTAATAAGTAAAATATTTAAAAAATAAATTTGTTTACCGAGTGAGTTCAAATAATTATGACTATTTAAATATTTTTTTTATTTCAAATCAGTATGATCCTTTATTTTGTAATAAAACAATTGTTTCTATTCATACAAAATTGTTCAAAATAAAATAATACTAATTTATTAATATTTTGAAAATTAATAAGAGATTTAAAAACTATATCTGTTTATGGAACCAATTCAAATTGTTATGATTATTTGAATAATTATCTATCTTAAATCGGTATGATCTTTGTTTTGTCATAAAATAATTGTTTCTGTCCATACAAACTTATTAGGAGTAAAATATTGCTAAACTAAAAATATTCTAAAAATTAATAAGTAAGAGATTTAAAAAATAAATGTATTTGTTGAACTAGTTCAAATAGTTAAGACTATTATAATAATTATCTATTTTAACTCATTCTGACCCTTTGTTTAGTCATAAAATAATTGTTCAATTCATACATGTTTATTCGAAATAAAATAATGCTATTTTATTAACATTCATAAAATTAATAAGCAAGGAATTAAAAAATAATTTTGTTTACCAAACAAGTTTAAATAGTTATGACTATTTAAATAATTATCATTTTAAGATTGTTATGACCTTTTGTTTTATCATAAAACAATTGTTTCATTTCATAAAAGCTTATCCAAAATAAAATAATATTACTTTATCAATATTTCAAAAAATAAGAAGTTGGGGATTTTAAACATAAATCATTTTATCGAATCGGTTCAAATAGTTATGGCCATTTGAACAATTATTTATTTCAAATCATTTTGAACTTTTGTTTTGTCATAAAACAATTGTTTTTCATCGTACAAGACTAATTAGAATAAAATAATACTTGTTTATTAATATTTCAAAAATTAATAAGTAGGAGATTATCTGTTTACTGAACTAATTCAAATAATTATGACTATTTAAATAATTATATATTTCAAGTCATTATAACCTTTTGTTTTGTCATAAAACAATTATTTATGTTCATATAAGCTTATTCAAAAAAAAAAATAATGCTAATCTAATAATATTATGAAAATTAATAATTAAGAGATTTGAAAAAAAAATTTATTTGTTGAACTAGTTCAAATAGTTAAGGCTATATGAATAATTATCTATTTCAAATCATTATATTCTTTTTGTTTTGTCATAAAATAAATGTTTTTGTTAATATAATTTTGTTTAGAATAAAATAATATTAATTTATTAATATTTTGAAAATTAATAAGAGATTTAAAAAATAAATTTGTTTACCAAACTAGTTCAATTAGTTATAACAATTTAATAATTATTTATTTCATATTGTTATAACCCTTTGTTTTGTAATAAAACAATTATTTCTATTGATATAGTCTTATTCGGAATAAAGTAATGCTAATATATTAATATTCTAACAATTAATAAGTAACGAATTTAAAAAATAAATCCGTTGGCCTGACCATTGCAAATAGTTATGACTATTTGAACAATTATCTATTTTAAATCATTATGACCTTTTATTTTGTCACAAAACACTTGTTTTTGAATTACAAGGAATATCTAATTAATATTTATATAGTATTTATATTCAAAATAAAACAACTATTTTAATATTATTCATCTTATTCTTAATTGTTATGTTCTTATAATTAGCAATTTTATTTACAATTCAAATTATTCAAATATTATAATAAATTATTATTAATTTGTTTACAATGACCAATATTTATTAAATTAGTTTAATATTGTTATTTATTTAAGCAATATTTTAAATATAATAAAAATATTAATTTAAGTAATATTAAATTGTAAAATTTAAATATAATTAACAAATAAATTATAGTTATAATTAAATGTTAAATATTTTTAAATCTCATTTCATAAGTTACTATTTTGATGTGGCTCTTTATAAAGTCATTGTCCTGCACTTTCTCTGGAAATAACATCCTTCAAAAAAACAGGTTCATGATGAAGTAATCTTGGAAGGACTAATTGAGTTAGTTCAGATTGCGAAAGCAATTATTATTGAGTGCATGTCAAAACCCTTCAAAAGAAATTATTCTAATTTAATATTAATTATAATAGTTATCCAAATAATATTTTAATTTATTAAAATATAATAAATTCAAATATTAAATTAATAATTAATTTATTTTATTGAATATCACCTATTAATAACATATATTTGAATAACTATTATAATTAATATTAAATTAGAATAATTTCCTTTGAATATGTATAATTAATACATAATCATATTAAATTATTATAATTATGATTATAATTCAATATCATATTATTGAATTAATAATAACTCAATATTATTATAATATTATTAAATATTATTTACTATATAATAAGAATTTATATTTAATAAATTAATAATTAAATAAAGATAATAATAATTTATTTAAATAATAATTCATGATTAATAAATTATTTATTTTAAATATTATTTAGTTAATTTTAATAATCAATTATAATATATTAATAGATAATTAAATATTAATACAAGCTATTTCTATTAATTTATTTTTGATGATTTAAATAAGTCAAAACTATTGCAATTATTTAAATTAAAAAATAATTAAGTAAATAGGATAATCATTAAATTAATTAAATTTAAAAACTAAATAATTATATTATATAAATATATTATTATCTTAATTATTAATAAAGTATTAGTTAGTATTTAATTGTAATTATTTAAATTTATATATATAATTATATAATAACATTTTTAGGATAATTTTAATTATTATCATAATACTAATTTTAATCTATTATAATTATTAATAATTATAATTAATATTTAATCTTTATTAAATAATAATTTATACATTTAAATAACTAATATTTAAATGTTCAAATACTCATAATTATTTAAATTTGATTGATAAAATATTTATTTTTAATATTTGTTAATTTATATGATAATTCAAATAATTGCGTATTAATAAGTAAGAGATTTATTGTATTAATTATAATCCTTATTAATTATAATTAATTTAATATTTATTATAATTATAATAGAAAATTAAAATATTGTTAAATTTTAATTGGATTATTAAATATATTAATATTATAATATAATATTATTAATAATATTAATAATTTATTCAATGGCCATTAATAATATTGTTAATTATTAATACAATTATTAATTAATGATTCTTAAAATTTTTTAAGTACATACAACCTAATTTGAAATAATATAATATAATTTAATTAACAATTTAAAAAAATTAATAAGAAAGAAATTTAAAAAAATAAATCTGTTTATCGAATAAGTTCAAATAGTTATAACTATTTGAACAATTATTTATTTAAAATCATTATGAGCTTTTGTTTTATCATAAAATAATTTTTTCAGTTCAATAATAATTTATTGTTTATTATTATCTAAATTAATTTATTTACTATCTCGAATAGAAAAAATTGTTTTATGACAAAACAAAAGATCATAACGATTTGAAATAAATAATTATTCAAATAGTCATAACTATTTGAACTTGGTCGATAAACAAATTTATTTTTTAAATCTTTACTTATTAATTTTTGGAATTTTAATAAATTAGTAATATGTTATTTCGAAAAAGCTTTTATAACCAGAAACAATTGGTTTATGACAAAATAAAAGGTCATAACGGTTTGAAATAGATAATTCTTCAAATAGTCATAACTATTTGAATGTGTTCAGACCAATGTATTTATTTTTTAAAATTTTACTTATTAATTTTTGGAATATTAATAAATTTAAATTATTTTATTCGAAATAAGCTTGCATGAACAAAGCCAATTGTTTTATGACAAAACAAAAGGTCATAATGTTTTGAAATAAATAATTGTTCAAATAGTCATAACTATTTGAACTTATTTGGTAAACATATTCTTTTTTTAATTCTCTCACTCATTAA
Source organism: Durio zibethinus (assembly GCF_002303985.1). The sequence goes on along the minus strand of NW_019168469.1, from coordinate 34,948 downwards.
TTTTTGGAATATTAATAAATTAGTATTATCTTACTTCAAACAAGTTTATATGAATTGAAACAAGTGTTTATTAGAAAAGAAAAGGTCATAATAATTTGAAATAGATAATTATTGAAGTATTAATGACTATTTGAACTTGTTTGGTAAATATATTTATTTTTTAAATCTTTTACTTATTAATTGTCAAAATATTAATTAATTAATATTATTTTAATTCGAATAAACTTGTTTGAACAGAAATAATTGTTTTATGAAAAAACAAAAAATCATAACATGTTGAAATAAATAATTGCTCAAATAGCCATAATAATTAGAACTTGTTTGGTAAACAGATTTATTTTTAAATCTTTTACTTATTAATTGTCTTAATATTAATAAATTTGTATTACTTTATTCGAAATAAGCTTAGATGAACAGAAAAAAAATTTTATTACAAAACAAAAGGTTATAGCTATTTCAAATAGATAATTATTCAAATAGTCCTAATTATTTAAATTTGTTTAGTAAACAAAGTCATTTTTTAAATCTCTTTATTATTAATTTTTGGATTATTAATAAATTAGTATTATTTTATTTTGAATAAGTTTATATGAACTGAAACAACTCTTTTATGACAAATCAAAAGGTCATAACGATTTGATAATTATTGAAATTGTCATGATTATTTGATCTAGTCTGGTAAACATATTTTTAAAAATTTTTACTTACTAATTGTCAAAATATTAATAAATTAGTATTATTTTAATGCAAATAAGCTTGTATGAATAGAAACAATTGGTTTACAACAAGACAAAAAGTCATAATGATTTGAAATAAATAATTGCTCAAATAATCATAACTATTGGAACTAGTTTGATACATAGATTTATTGTCTAAATCACTTATTAATTTTTGAAATATTAATAGATTAGTATTACTTTATTCCAAATAAACTTATATGAACAAAAACATTTGTTGTATGACAAAACAAAAAGTAATAATGATTTGAAATATATAATTGTTCAAATAGTATAATTTTTTGAACTAGTTAGGTAAACAGAATTATTTTTTAAATCTCTTACTTATTATTTTTTAAAATATTAATAAATTTATTTTATTTTATTTTGAATAAGCTAGTATGAATTGAGAAAATGTTTTATGACAAGATAAAGGTTATAACGATTTGAAATAGATAATTGTTCATATAGTCTTAACTATTTAAAGTGGTTCAACAAACAAATTTATTTTTTAAATCCCTTAGTTATTAATTTTTGGAATATTATTATATTAGTATTGTTTTATTTTGAATAAGCTTGTATGAACAGAAATAATTGTTTTATGACATAACAAAAGGTTATAATAATTTGAAGTATAGATTGTTCAAATAGTCATAACTATTTGAATTGGTTCGATAAACAAATTCATTTTTTAAATCTCTTATTAATTTTTAAAAGATTAATAAATTATTATTATTTTATTTGGAATAATCATGTATGATAAAAAAAATTGTTATATGACCAAATAAAAGGTGATAACGATTTGAAATAGATGATTATTGAAATGACCATAATTATTTGAACTAATTTCGCAAATAGATTCACTTTTTAAATTACTTATTAATTTTTGAAATATTAATAAATTAAAATTATTTTATGACAAAACATCATAATGATTTTAAATAGACAATTGTTCAAATAGTCGTAATTATCTGAATTTGCTCAATAAACAAATTTATTTTTTTAAACTCCTGCTTATTAAATTCTTTTTATTTTGGATAAGCTTTTATGAATTGAAACAATTGTTTTATGTTAAAAACAAAAGGTCATAACGATTTTATAAAAATAATTTATCAAATAGTCATAACTTTTTAAGCTTGTTTGGTAAACAAATTTATTTTTTCAAATCTTTTGCTTATTAATTTTCCAAATGTTCATAACTTTGGATTATTTTATTCCAAATAAGATAATATGACATGAAAGAAATATTTTATGAGTAAACAAAAGGTTTGAACTATTTGAAATAGATAATTATTCTAATTGTTTTTACTATTTGAACTGGTTTAGCAAACATATTTAATTTTTAAATCTCTTATTAATTTTTGAAATATTATTAAATTAGTATTATTTTTAACTAAATAGGCTTCTATGATTAGAAACAATTGTTTTATGACAAAACAAAAATTTTAACGATTTGAGATTGATAATTATTCAAATAGTCATAATTATTTGAACTGGTTTGGTAAATAGATTTATTGTTTAAATCTGTTACCTATTATTTTTGAAATATTAATCAATTAGTATTATTTTATTTCGAATAAGCTTGTATGATAAAAAACAATTGTATTATGACAAAATAAAAGGTCATAATGATTTGAAATAGATAATTATTCAAATGGCCATAATTATTTTAACTGATTTGGTAAACAGATTTATTTTTTAAATTTTTATTAATTTAGGAAATATTAATAAATTAGTATTATTTTATTCCATCTAAGCTTATATTAACTGAAACAATTGTTTTATGACAAATTAAAAGGTTATAATGTTTTTAAATAGATAATAGTTCACATAATAATAACTATTTGAACTTGTTCGGCAGATAGATTTATTTTTTAAATCTCTTTCTTATTAATTTTTCAAATGTTAATAAATTAGTATTAATTTATTCTAAATAAGCTTGTATGAATTGAAACAATTGTTTTATGACTAAAAAATGGTCAAACGATTTGAAATATATAATTATTCTAATAGTCTTAACCATTTGAAATGATTCAATAGATAAATTTATTTTTTAAATATTATGAAATTAGTATTATTTTAATATGAATAAGATTGTACAAACAAAACAATTGTTTTATGACAAAAGAAAAGGTCATAACAATTTGAAATAGATAATCATTTATATAGTTTTAACTATTTGAATTGGTTTGGTAATTAGATTTATTTTTTAATTTTTTTGGTTATTAAGTTTTGGAATATTATTAAATTTGCATTATTTTTTTCAAATAAAATAGTATAAATAGAACAAATTATTTGATGACAAAATAAAAGGTTATAATGATTTGAAATAGATAATTATTCAAATAGTCAAAACTATTTGAAATAGTTTGGTAAGCAGATTTACTTTTTAAATCTCTTTCTGATTATATTTAAATGTTCAAATTAATTTATTATTAAGATACAATAAATTTATAAATAATTAATATTAAATAATTATTACAAATATTTTATTAGTTTAATTAATATTATATTATTATTTTACTAATTACTAAATCTATACAATTATTTAAATATAATATTAATTAAATATAATATCATGAATAACTTATATAGTCAAAATTGTTTATATTATTATAAATTATATCTAACAGTTATTTATATTTTATTATAATTCTTATATTATATATAATAATATATAGACTTAAAAGTTATAAACTATATTAATTATAACAATATAGTTATCTAAATTTATTTAATTGCTTTATAATTAATAATATTAATTTAGTTATTAAATTATTTAATATTTAAATAATGATTAAATATTGATTTGAATTATAATTAATTTATATATATATAAATAGTTTCATTATATTACTAAAATAATAATCAATATATATTCTTAAATTATATATATAATAATTATTATATTTATAATAATTTATTATATTATAAATTAAGTTATAAATATTATTTTTATTAAATTATAATAAATAATAATTATATAATGTTTTATAAATAAATAATATAATGCTAAATTTTTACTTATTATAAATATTATAATTAATATAATTATATATTTATTATATATAATTATAATATATAATAAATATAATATTAATTAATAATTGTATAGATTTAGTAATTAGTAAAATAATAATATAATATTAATTAAACTAATAAAATATTTATAATAATTATTTAATATTAATTATTTCAAATAATATTAACTATAATTATTATTATAAATATTATTAAATATTTAATATTTAATATTCAATATATATAATAATATTAATTATAATATTTATATAAATATTAATAATTAAGTATTAATATCCAATTTATAAATTAATAATAAATAATATTAAGATTTCATATTTAATTATAGCTAACTTATTACTATTCCAAAAATTAATGAGTAAGAGATTTAAAAAATGAATCTATTTACCAAACAAGTTCAAATAATTATTAATTTTTTGAAGTTATAATATGATATAAATCATATTATATAAACTATATTATATTATAATTGGCTTATAATTATTTAAAAATAATTAAATTGTACTAATTTATAATTAATAATTTAAAATATAAAAAGTAATAATTTATAATCTTATTATAAATATTAAGAGATTATAATTGTTTTAAATATTATAAATATTATTATTATTTAATTATCTATTTAAGTTATTCAATACTTAACTTATATTAAAATAATTAATAAAATATTTATTTAGTTTATATTTTAATAATTTATATTTAATAATAACTAATTCATAATTAATAAAATTTATAATATTATTAATATATTAATTTTATAATTATGTTCAAATATTATTAAATTTAATAACAATATTAAATAGATAATTAAGTTATTAATTATTAAATATTTTTAATATTTGTTAATTTATTAACATTTTATTTATATTACTTATTAATTATATTTAATAATTAAGATTGCTAATTATTAATTAAGTTTAATGTAATTATTATAAATAACTAATTTTAAATTTGTAATAAATATTAATTATAAATTGTCATAATTTTTAATATTAATCAATAAAATAGATTTTATCATTAATTATATTTAATTCATATAATTAAATATAAATTACTAATATTTATAACATTATAAATAATGTTATTTTTAATAACATTATAACAATTGTTATTTAATTACATCATTATTAATTTAATTAGTATGGATATATTATTGTAATTAGCTTATAATAAATGAATATACAATTATTTATTTAATAATTAATATAAATTTATATTATATTATAATTCTTAGTTATAATATAATAATTTTAATCTGCCATTGCTTTGATTAAAATTTTCTCAAAACCCATTACTTTTACTTTTTTTCTACAACAGCTGCAAACCAATAGCAGTTATCCACCATCATCATTTGCATCCACATTAACAAGAGCTCATGGCTTTCTTTTTTTGTCATATATTTTTGCATTAGTAGATATTCAAATTGACTCTAATGATGAATTTGTAGTGGAATGCAATCATATGCAAAATCAATTCACAATCAAGGAAAAATAGTCATGCAGTATCAACCTACCGTTGTGCTCTTCCTTTAATTTAGCTGCTCCAGTTTTTGAAGTTTATTCTAGCCAACAAAAATAGCATCATGAAAAATGAATTTGAAATACTGCATATTTATAAGTTCTTCTCTATCATTTAATCCTACTGTTTGCTCAAGAAAATAAAGGAAGAAAAGTTTATGGTTAATTAATTATTAATAATTATTATAATGAATAACTTATTATAATAATATCCTTTAATAAGTTAATTTTTATGAATGTTTAGTAAATGATTTAAACATTTTAATTATTGTTATTAATTTATAGTATAAATATTAATTTATTAGTAGTTTATTATTATAAATTAATATTATATTTATAAACAATAGTTATTATTTAAATATTTATTTAATGTCTAAAATATTGCTTCATATTTTATATATAATAGTAATAACATTCATATTACATATAATTCTATTATTTGTAAATTAAAATTATAAATGTATAATAAAATTATTTATAACTTGATCATATTTGATGAATAATTAATAGAAAATAAATAATTAAATATAGTTTTAATACGATTAATTGTCATAATCGTTATGACATACTTAGTCAAATTACATGCATAACAATATTTGACATGATCCAATAATTTCTTGTAGGGTCCTGATCGGGTTTTACTAAGACTGAGTATGTCTCCCCTGAATATATGAACAAGTTTGGTACAATAAATGGCTCAACATAATTTCCATTAGCTTCAACAACTGTCAAATTATGGCCCTACATAAAACAATTTGCATTCAGATTTAGTAACAGAAAAAATTTGAACCAATTGATAATCTTATTACAAGCATGGTAGAGTTGTGGAGATGTTGAACTAAAAAATGCAAGAGAATTACCTCAATTTGGTTTAAATAAATTAGTTTTAAAATGCTTACTAATAAATATTAAAATAAATTTATTAGTTTACTAATAAAATCTTATTACTAATAAATAAATAAACTTATTCTAAAATAATTATTAATTATGGCTTGAAAAGGATTCTGATGTTGGTTTTAATATTAATAAGATTAATAAATAATTATATTTATTTAATTATAATATAATTAATTAATTGTTGCTTTTTTAATAATAAATATAATAAAATAATACTAATTTAATAATATTATTGAATTATTTTATAATAAGATAATACTAATTTTATTAGTTAATGTAATAAAATTATTTTAATTGATTTTTATCAAAGTAAATAGATTAGTTATTTAAATTAGTATATTAATTATAATTTAATAATTTAGTATTAATTATTATAATAAATTATAATCAAGTTAATATTAAATTAATATATCATAATATTTATAAATAACAATTATTTATTTATTCTAATAAATTATTAGATATTATTGTAAATAATAATTATAAATAGATCTAATCCAAATTGCATATAATAACTAATAGTCATTATTATAAATAGTTGTATATTTATATTATAATTTTATAATATAATATATTATATTAAGGTAAATAATAAACTGTTATCAATTATTGTTGATATAATATAGTTAATATAATATTATAAATGAAAAATTTTAGTATCAATAATTTATAATATATTATTTTAATATATTAATAACTTACTTATTTTAGTATATAACATTAAATTGAAATAATTATTATTTAGATAATATAAGTTAATAAGAGATTAGATAAAAAATTACTTAATAACATTATAAATAGTTTATAATATATATTTTTAGTAAATACTAATAAATTATTAATTAAAATATCAATATTAGTATTTAGTTTAAATAAATATTTATTACTAAATTAAATAAATAAATATTTATTAATTAAATAAAATTAATAAATTATATATTATTTATAATTATATAAACATAAATTATCAAATAAATTATTAATTACTATTATTATTATTTATACTTGATATTATACTATAAATTACTAAGTTTGACTATAATTGTTTATATATAAAAATAAACAATTATAATTAAATTATATATTTTAAAAATCCCCTTTCTATTATATAACTAGTTATTCTTAAATAACAATATAAATTATTATATAAATTATTTATATATAAAATACTTATATTATTATAATATATTTATAATAATTAATCAAAAATATATAAATTAATTTATTTAATATAAAATTATTTTATATATTATAACATTAAATTTTCTTCTTATTATTATGCTATTAATTAATTAAAGTTTTATTTAATTATAAATCCGAATAAGCTTGTATGAACAAAACAATTATTTTACATTAAATGAAAGGTCATAACAATTTGAAATAGATAATCATTCATAGAGTCTTAACTATTTGAATTAGTTTGGCAATTAGATTTATTTTTTAATTTTTTTGGTTATTAAGTTTTAACGATTATTATTAGATTATTTCATATAATATTAATAATAATAATTTAATTATTAATTATTAAATCTAATTAATCTAATAATTCCTTTTTAATATCATTTACAATATTTATAATAAAATTATTTTATTATAATTAAAATAGTTTATTTGTTTTATCATAAAACAATTGTTTTAGTTCATAAAAACTTGTCCAAAATAAAATAATATTACTTTATTAATATTTCAAAAATTAAGAAGTTGGAGATTTAAAAAAGAAATCAGTCTATCAAATTTTAATATTATTTTATAAATTATCTATACTATTTATTATTAAAAATTATACTTAATTTTTATAAGTATAATCAAATAGTTATTAATTTTTATGATAAACAAATTAATTTATTAATTATTAATAGTAATAACAAATTACAGTATTGTTAATCTATTCAATATTATTTTATTCTAAATAATTTTGCATGAACAGGAACAATTGTTATGAATAATAACCAATTATCACTTATTATTTAATGATATATAATAATAACCAATTAATTAAGTTATTTAATTAGTATATTTTAAATTAATAATATAATTAATTTATATAATTATTAATATTTTTATATAATAATAAAATATTATATATGATATTTAAACTTAAAGTTATAATTATTAAACTATTAATATAAATTTATAATTTATAAATAAATTATTATATATAATAATAATTATATTTAATTAATTATATTGTACTTATTATTTAATATAACTAAAATTATTAATATAATTTATTATCAGTAAACTAATACTTATTATTAATTAAACAAATTTAAAATTAATAAATTATATTAATATTAATTATTATTAACATAATATTATCATTATTAAACAAATTTAATTAAAAACATTATGATATTAAATTACTATAATATTCATTTTTATAAAACATAATATTACCTTTATATATTAATAATTATTTTAATTATTATTAGTAAAATATTTATTAATATTTAATTAAATTTAATAAATTAATAAAATAATTGAGTAAATTGTTAAAATAATTTAATATCTTTAATTAATTTAATAATATTTATACTAAATAAATATATTATAATGTAATTTAATACTATAAATTAATAATAATTATATTATTTAATAATTATTTCATAAATATTAACTAAACATTATAAGTTTTAAATTATTTTAATATAATTATTATATTATAATATTATTTTTATAATATATTATTAATAGTATTATAAATTATTATTAAAAATTATTAATATTATAATTACATATTTATAAGTAAATAATATTAATATATTAATATTTATACAAACAGATAATTTATTTGAACCAATTTTTATTTAATTTAATTATAATTAAATATTTATCATAACTAAATACTTATTTATAATATAAATATATTATAATTAAACTAAATAATTTCCTTATTACAAATCATTATAAATATTAGTAATAATTGTTATTAAATTAAATAAGTATTTAATTATATAAATTAATTTAATTTAATTATATAATTAATACTAAACAAGATTTAGTATTAAAATATTTTTAGTATTAGAATTTTAATTAAATTTATTAATACATTTGCACATCTAATAACATAAAGCAACAATTATTCATGTTTCATAAATTAATAATATATTTTAATATATTTTAATTCTTATATTTATAATTTGTAAATAATAATTATATTAATAAATATTATAAACTAATATATATTTAAACATTAATAATAAATTAGAGTAAATACTAATAATATTAATTAATATATAATACTTCATAAAGTTATTAATATGAATCTATTAGCAATTATTTGAATTAATTTAAATATAAATATTTAATTAAATTATTATTATAAATAATTAATTATAGTATTTATTTGAAGTAACAATTAAATTAATTAAGTTTAATATATTGTTATTAATAATTATAACAACATTATTATTCAAATTTATTGTTATAATAAAAATGTTAATTAATAACAAACAGTTTAGTCATAACTAGGTATGATAATTAATTATTATCAATATGTTCAAATAGTTAAATTATGGTTATATATTTCACAACACTTATTTATTAAATTATATATTATTAAAATGAATATATACTTATTAATCAATAAAGTTAATATTAATATCAATTCATAATACAATTTAATAATAATGATCATTATAAAATATTAATCTCAAATATTATAAATATTTAAATCTATTCATATGATATGATTAGAATTAAAATAATTATCTAAATATTATTATAAAATTATTGATTAATAAGTATATATTCATTTTAATACTGTATAATTTAAAATTGTAATTTATATAATAATATATATATTTTAAAATTTAAATATTATTTAAAATATATTTAAGACTATATTTTCATTATAATAATAATGAAAATATCAATGATTATATTTTTAATGATTTTTTAATTTATATATTATAAATTGAAATATATATTATTATTATAAAATAATTAATTTATTAAATAATAATTAATAATTAATAAATTATATAATAATTTAATTATTATAATATATTATTATAATTATTGTTATTATAATTAATTATTAATAACAATAATTATTTTATTATTAAACTAATACCTAATTAACTATTATAAATAGTAATATATATTATATTATAAAACATTAAAATAATAGTATATAACTTAAATAATTTATTTTATTATAATAAAAATATTTATAATAATTATTTGTATAATTATTACAAAACAAAGGAAAATTTAATATTTATTATAATATAATTTATATTAATTATTTTATGGTAATTTATAAATATAATTAACTATTAAATTAAACTAATGTTTAATTATATCATTATATCATAAAGTATGCAATCATAAAATAATTATAAGTAGTATAATTATTTAATATTAATAGAAAATAAATAATTAAATATAGTTTTAATACGATTAGTTGTCATAATCGTTATGACATACCTAGTCAAATTCCATGCATAACAAGCTCATTCATTAATGTTATTATAATTATAATTAACTATTATAATTATGTTAATTGTTAAACAATAAAATATGATATAAATACTATATTAATAAATAAAACAATTGTTTATTAGATGATGGTTATATTAACACATTTAGTTTAAATTTTAAACTATTAAAAAATTAATAATATCAACAATACTAATATGATTATAATATAAAATAATATTTATATTATAATATATAATAATTATTATTATTAAAATAATTATAATTTAATGAAATTAAATAAAAATACAATTGTTTAATTAAATTAATATTTTATATTACAAATATAATAATATAAAATTATTAATTATTAATTATAGTATTACTTATAGATACTACTATAATTGTATAATACTAAACATATAAATTATTATAATAAGATTATTTAATTAAACAATTAATATTTAATAATAAAAAATATTAAATTAGTATAATTAACCTGAAACTAATGATAAAACATAATTAAATTGTATAATAAATCTATATATAAAATAATTTATTATAACTATTAATTAAGTAAGAAATTATAATAAGCCTTTTGTTTAATAATTAAATTTATTATTAATTAATTTAATAATAAACTATTAATAATTTAATATTCAATTAGTTGATAAAAAATAATTATTTTATGACAAAACAAAGATCATAACTATTTGAGATTAATATATGTTGAAATAGTCATAATTATTAGAACTACTTTGAAAAACAACTTTAGTTTTTAAATCTCCTACTTAATAATTTTTGAAATATTAATAATATAGTATTATTTTATTTTAGATAAGTTTTTATTAACTAAAACAATTGTTTTATGACAAAAGAAAATGTCAAAATAATTTTAAATAGATAATTATTTAAATAGTCATATCTATTTAAAATTGTTCGGTAAACACATTTATTTTTTTAAATCTCTTGCTTTAATTTTTTGAATGTTAATAAATTAGTATTATTTTATTCCAAATAAGCTTGTATGAATTGAAATAATTGTTTTATGACTAAGCAAAAGGATAGAATGATTTGAAATAGATAATTATTCTGATAGTCTTAACTATTTGAACTAGTTCAGCTAACATATTTATTTTTTAAATCTCTTATTAATTTCTGAAATATTATTAAATTAGTATCATTTTAATTTTAATAAGCTTGTATGAAAGGAAACAATTGTTGTATGACAAAATAAAGATCATTATGATTTGAGATAGATAATTGTTCAAATAGTTATGACTATTTGAACTGGTTTGGTAAATAGATTTAGTTTTTAAATCACTTATTAATTTTTAAACTATTAATAAATCAAAATTATTTTATTTTGAATAATTTTGTATGAACAAAAACAATTGTTTTATGAAAAAACAAAAGGTCATAACAATTTGAAATAGATAATTGTTCTAATGGACATGACTATTTGAACTTGTTCGATAAATAGATTTATTTTTTAATCTCCTACCTATTAATTTGCAAAATGTTAATAAAGTAGTATTATTTTATTTTGCATAAACTTGTATGAATAGAAACAATTGTTTTATGACAAAACAAAATATCATAACTATTAGAAATAAAAAATTGTTCAAACAATTATAACTATTTGAGCTTACTTGGTAAATAGATTTATTTTTTAAATCTTTTACTTATTAATTGTTGGAATATTATTAAATTAGTATTATTTTATTTTGAATGAGCTTATATAGATAGAAACAATTGGTTCATCACAAAACAAAAGGTCATAACTATTTGAAATAGATAATTGTTAAAATAGTTAGATATATTTGAACATGTTCAAAAAACAAATTTATTTTTAAAATTTTTACTTATTAAATTTTGGAATATTAATAAATTTAATTATTTTATTCAGAATAAGCTTGTATGGATAGAAACAATTGGTTTATCACAAAACAAAAGGTCATAACTATTTGAAATAAATAATTGTTCAAATAGTCAGAACTATTTGAACATGTTCAAAAAACAAATTTATTTTTTAAATTTTTACTTATTAAATTTTGGAATATTAATTTAATTATTTTATTCGAAATAAGCTTGTATGAATAGAAACAATTGTTTTATGATAAAACAAAAGGTCATAACTATTTGAAATAGATAATTGTTCAAATGGTCATCACTATTTAAACTTATTTAGTAAACAGATTCATTTTCTTAAATCTCTTGCTCATTAATTTTTAGAATATTAATAAATTAGTAATATTTTATATCAAATAAGCCTATATGAATTGAAACAATTATTTTATGACAAAACAATAGGTCATAATGATTTGAAATAGATAATTATTCAAATAGTTATGAATATTTGAATTATAAGATTTTAAATTCAATTGTTTTTAAATCTTTATTAACAAAATAAATCTATTTTTAGAATAAGTAATAAGTTTACAATTATTGATTTGAATAAACATATTTAATTAATATTAAATTTATGAATATTGATTTTAATTTAAATATTTTAATTATTGATTTTTATTAATTAATAGATATCTAAAAAGATTTATATTTTAGATCTATTATTAATTTTTAAAATATTAAAAGACTAGTATTAATTTATTTCGAACAAACTTATATGGACAAAAACATTTGTTTTATGACAAAACAAAAGGTCATAATTATTTAAAGTAAATAATTGTTTAAATAATCATAATTATTTGAACTGGTTAGGTAAACAAAATTATTTGTTAAATTATTAATTATAATTACTAAATATTAATAATAGTATTTTATTTTAATTAATATTAATTATTAATTATTTATAAATAATGATCAATTAAAGATAATAATTTAGTATATAATTAAATTAAAAGTAGTTTATCATAATTAATTTAAATGATTGATCTCTATTTATTTATTTTAAATTAAGACTAAATTTAATGTTATCAAATATAACAATTAAATTAATCCTTTGTCATAATCAAATATTATATTTAAATTTAATATTTGTTAATTGTATAAATTGCTTAAATAGTCTTAATTTGAACTAGTTTGATAAACAGATTTATTTTTTAAAATTTTTATTAATTTTTTAAATATTAATAGATTAGTATTATTTTATTTTGAACAAACTTATATGAACAAAAACATTAGTTTTATGACAAAACAAAAGGTCATAACAATTTGAAATAGATAATTGTTCAAATAGTCATAATTATTTGAATTGATTAGGTAAATAAAATTATTTTTTAATTATCTTACTTATTAATTTTTGAAATTTTAATAAATTTATTTTATTTTATTCTAAATAAGCTAGTATGAATTGAAAATATTGTTTTATGACAAAACAAAAGGTTATAATGATTTGAAATAGATAATTATTCATATAGTTTTAACTATTTAAACTAATTTGACAAACAATTTTATTTTTTAAATTTCTTAGTTATTAATTTTCAGAATATTATTAGATTAGTTTTATTTTATTTCAAATAAGCTTGTATGAATAGAAATAATTGTTTTATGACAAAACAAAAGGTTATAACAATTTAAAGTATATAACAGCTCTAATAGTTATAACCATTTGAATTGGTTTTGCAAATAGATTTATTTTTTTAAATCTCTTATTAATTTTTGAAGGATTAATAAATTAGTATTATTTCATTCCAAATAATCTTGTATGATAAAAAACAATTGTCATATGACTAAACAAAATGTAAGAACAATTTGAAATAGATAATTATTGAAATGGCCATAATTATTTGAACTGATTTGGTAAACATATTCACTTTTTAAATCGCTTACTTATTTGAATTTGTTTGGTAAATATATTTATTTTTTAAAATCTCTTTCATATTAATTTTCCAAATGTTAACAAATTAGTATTAGTTTATTCTAAATAAGCTTGTATGAACTGAAACAATTGTTTTATGACTAAACAAAAGATCAAAATGATATGAAATATATAATTATTTAATAATTTTAACAATTTGAACTGATTTAGGAAACAAATTTATTTTTTAAATCTCTTACATATTAATTTTCAAAATATTGTTAAATTAGTATTATTTTAATCCAAACAAGCTTGTACAAACAAAACAATTGTTTTATGTTAAAAGAAAAAGATCATAACGATTTGAAATAGTTAATCATTCATAGAGTCTTAACTATTTGAACTAGTTCGACAATTAGATTTATTTTTTTATTTTTTTGGTTATTAAGTTTGGAAATATTATTAAATTAGAATTATTTTATTTAAATAAAATAGTATGAACAGAACCAATTGTTTGGTGATAAAATAAAAGGTTATAACAATTTGAAATAAAAAAATATTGAAATAGTCAAAACTATTTGAAATGGTTTGATAAGCAAATTTTCTTTCAAATATTAATAAAACAATATTATTTTATTTCAAAAAAACTTATACTAACAAAAACAATTGTTTTATGACAACAAAAAGTAATAATGATTTAAAATAGATAATTGTTCAAATAATGATGACTATTTAAACAATTACCTATTTCAAATCGTTATTACTTTTTGTTTTGTTATAAAATAATAGTTTTATCAGTACAAGCTTATTCAAATTAAAATAATACTAATTTGATAATATCTCAAAAATTGATAAGAGATTTAAAAAATAAATTTATTTACTGAATTAGTTTAAATGGTTAAGACTATTAGAACAATTATCTATTTCAAATCATTCTGACTTTTTGTTAAGCTTGTATAACAGGTCAAATTATAATAAACTTATATTACTTATTTATTTAATTAAAATAAAAATAATTTATATACTTAACTATATATAAATATAAATAAAATATTATTATAATATAATAATTAAATTTCAAAATTATTTATAATTATATATAAATTATTAAATCATTCAAATGGTCATATGTTAAATAAAATATTATAAGATAAGATATTTAATGTTATATAAATAAAATCAATATAATAATTATTATAATAAATAATATTAAATAATATTATATTGTTATAATAAATAATAACAATAAATATAATAATAATTATAATTGTTTTCATAAATTAATTAATTTAATTAATTAATATATTATAAATATTATATTATAAATTATAATTAACAATATATATTAAATTAGATTATTTTACAATAAAATAATTTATTGTAATATTAATTATATTACTAACTATATAAATATAAATATACTATAGTTAGAATAATAAATATTATTAGCACTAATAGAATAATTATTAAACCAAATGACTATAGTAATTAATTTAATAATAAAAAATTAGTATTTTATTAAACTATTTATTAGTTAAATAATATATATTATTAATAATTTTAAGGAAGAGATTTAAAATTTTTTTATTAATTTTAAAACAAAAGAATAATTATTTTTTTAATTTATACTAATTAAATTATCACTTGAAATATATATGATTAAACTAGTATAATTATTTATTATGCTAATTTGAAATATTAGCAATAATTATAATTAAATATTAATTAATTGAAAAATAGATTTATTTTTAGAATTAATTATAATATTTTAAATTAATTAATTCAAAATTATTTTGTTAATAATACCAGCAATTATAAAACAAAAGCTCACAAAGATTTGAAATAGATTATTTTTTTAATATAATAATAAATTATTATATAGTTTATTAATTATTATAATATAATTAATTTATAGTTATTATTAATAATTATATTATAATTAGTTGTAACTATATTATAATTATAAATTGAGATAGATATATAATAACATAATGACTTCATTATATAAATTAGATATTATTTGACTATAATTAAATTAAAAAAAAGCTCATATGAATTCGTGTTACATATTATAATTTATTTCGAAATAAATTTGTATTATTACTATAATTATTTTAGTTCATACAAGCTTATTCAAAATAAAATAAAACTAATTTATCAATATTCCAAAAATTAATAACTAAGTTATTTATAAACAAATCATATTTGTACAAACTATTAGTAACAATTATCATAATTATTATGGAATTTATTATTTCTTAAATATCTTACTTATTAATTTTCAAAGTATTATTAAATTAGTATTAATTATAAATTAAATATCAATCAAATTTATAATTATTAACTATTAATAATGATAAACATTTCCATTCAATTATTATATTAACGATAATTTGGACAAATAATTTATAAACAATTATTATTGTATTAATTTAATAATATTGTAGTATTATTTGAATATAACTAAAAGTCAAATTATTTAATATAATTTGTATACTATTGTTTAAAATTATTAAAATTAATTAATAATTTTATCGATTAGTTAATAATAAATTACTAATAAATTAATTTTTATACTATAATATCTATATATGTTATTAGTAATAATAATATAATAATATTATTATTAATTTATTAAAATAATAATTAATAAATTGATTATTAAAATATTCATTAAAATAATTATTAATATTTATAATTTAAATATTAATTATAAATATTTACCTTATTAAACTAATACAATTAATTCAAATTGTATTAAGTATATAATATATAATAATAATTTATTATAATTAATGAATATAATATTTTTATTAATATAAATAAAAATTATTATTAGTTAATAAAGATTAATTTTTTTGATTATTGATAAAATAATTCTTCTTGAATAATTAATAAAATATTTATTTAGTTTATATTAATTAATCATTTAATTGAATTATATAAGATTATAAGTAATAAATAATTACTTTATTCCTAATATTATTATAAATAATAATAATTAAATATTATTATTAATATTTATGATTAGATTAATCATAAACTATTTTAACTACATTTAATTTATTTTAATTATATAATTATATAGTTAATATTTATGGGTTTAAATTTTTAATTAAATAATTAAACTTTTTATAATTAACAATCTTAATTATTAATATTTTACATTTTAATATATTTCTATTATTAATATTAACAATTTAAAATTTAAAATTATCAATTTAAGGATAAAAATTGTTATATTTAATTTTCAATTAAATTAAATTTATATCTATTTGTTAAATTTATTAATTAATATTATTTGAATAGTAATTATAAACTAAAATAAACAATATTTTTATCTACTATAAAACTAGCAATATTTGTTAAATAATAATATTAAGCCTTAATTAATATTAATTGAATAATAATAATTTTTTATTATTCAATTATTCAATTATATAATACTAATTATATCTAATAATTTTATAACAAATCCTACATACAAATTATTGTTATTTAATTTAAATTATTAATTATATTTATATATAATAAATATAATAGTAATTAATAATTGCATTTAGGATTTATTATAAAATTATTAGATAAAATTATTAATATTTTACTAAATATTTAATTTTATTATCTTTAATTCAAAATCAATTAAGTTATGAGTATAATTAATTATGATTTATTAATTTAATAATAATAATTAATAATATAAAATTATTGGTTTTAATATTTCAAATAATAAATATTGTTTAATTATTAATTATTTCAAATGTTTAATACTAATAGAATAATTATATACTTCAAATTGTTTGGACCATTTTTTAGTCATAAAACAATTGTTTCAATTCATACAAGCTTATTCAAAATAAATTAATACTAATTTATTAACATTTGGAAATTTAATAAGAAAGAGATTTAAAAAATAAATCTGTTTACTGAATAAGTTCAAATAGTTATTATTATTTGAACAATTTTCTATTTAAAAATATTATAAACTTTTAATTTATCATAAAACAATTGTTTCAGTTAATACAAGCTTAGATGGAATAAAATAATACTAATTTATTAATATTTCCTAAATTAATAAGAAATTTAAAAAATAAATCTGTTTATCAAATCAGTTAAAATAATTATGGCCATTTGAATAATTATCTATTTCAATTTTATGGACCTTTTTTTTGTCCATAATACAATTGTTTTTTTATCATACAAGTTATTCGAAATAAAATAATACTAATGGATTAATATTTCAAAAATAATAGGTAACAGGATTTAAACAATAAATCTATTTACGCAACCATTTCAAATAATTTGACTATTTGAACAATTATCCAATCTCCAATCTTAAAATTTTGTTATTTGTTTCATATTATATGTTACAATATAATGTATATTAATATAAAATATTATATTCATAAATCTAATCAATAATTATATTATAATATGAATAACAGTAGATATTTATATCCATAATAACTAATTATTAAAAAATTGTATTTATTAAAATAATTTATGATTTATTTATAAATAAATAAGTATAATAATAACATTATGATAATTATAGTTGATTATAAATTAATATTGATATATTAATTTAATTTTATATATGTAATTAATAATATATTATAATAATTATAATAATTTATAAATTATTATTTATTAATTAATATGAATATATGTTATATTAGTAAATATCAAATCAAGATAAATTTGATAAATTGTTACTTGGAATAACAATTTGAAGTATACAACTACTCTAATAATCATAACTATTTGAATTGGTTTTATAAACAAATTTATTTTTTAAATCTCTTACTTATAATAGTAAATAGTAATAGATGTAATAATAGTTAATAAATTAAATATAGTAGTTAAATTATATAATAAGTTAAATTATAATAATTAATAAGTAAATGTTTATCATTATAATATATTTAATTTGTTTAATTATATAATATTATTATATATTAAATTAAATATTTATTATAATATAATAAATATTATATAATTATATTATTAATTTAATTATATAATAATATTAATTTTATTAAACAATTGAATAATAGATATGTATAATTTATCAAACTAATATTAGATAATTAATAAAATTAATTAATTAATATTCTATTATATTAAATAATTAATAAGAATTTATTTAATATATTGTTAAAGATATATTATTTTCTTTAAATAATTAATACTAAATTAGTACAATTATTTAAAATTGTTAAATTCAATAATAATATTTAAACTATAAATATTAATACAAATAATTATATTTGTATAATTATCAAATTTTCCTATGACTATTAATATTTAATATTTAATAATTTAATTTAATTATATAATTAATACTAAACAAGATTTATATTAAAATATTTTTAGTATTAGAATTTTAATTAAATTTATTAATACATTTGCACAGCCAATAACATAAAGCAAGTAATTAATATATATTAAAGTAAATACTAACAAAACCTTTTTAGGTTTTGAAAATAAATGACCTAAGAGTTAATTTTTATTAATTAATCTTATTCTAGTTAATAAACAAGTTTAAATTAAAATTATTGATTAAATAATTTTATAATCATTATAATTTTTTAATATAATTTAATAAAAATAATATTAGTTAACAACATTTGATTTAATTAAATCATTTTTTTTATTTACTAATTTAAATATAATATATATTAAATAATTAATTATAAATATTAAATTTACTAATTTAAATATAATTTTTACTAATAATTGTTAATTATTTATATATTGTTAATAAAGTATTATTATATTAAAGTTATACTAATAATATTTATTTTTATATAATAATATTAATCATATTTATTATAATTTAATATCTTGTCTAATAGTAGACAAAATATAATAATTATATAATAATTTAATTATTATATTTAATAATAATTGTTATTAATTCAAAATGCTATTTCTATTAAATTTAAAATGAATTAGATTAATATTTAAGGATTAATGGTGAAATTTAATCTATTAACAATTATTTATTAATAATTATTAGTTAATGAGTTATGGTAATACTAATTATTATAATAACTAATTAAAATAAATTATTTATTTAAAAATAAATTTAGTGTATATTTAGTATATATTTTATAATTATATATATACTTAATTTAATAACTATTAATTAAAAATAGTTCACGTTATTATATTATAAATTATATTCAATTAATATTAGTAAATTTAGTATTAATTATTTTAATATTTTAATAATTAAATATATTAGCTAAAGGTATAACGATAATTAACTATCATAACTTAATTTTTTTATTAATTATTTATTATAATTCAAATAAGTATATTTAAATTCCCATATTAATATGAAAATTGTCTTATTATTTAATTATTTTGTTATTATAACAATTAAATATTATATTATTGTTAATCAACTCAAGTTAATAAATTAATTTATAATTTAACTGAATAGTTTATAGAATTATTATTTATAATAATTAATGTTATTTATAATTAGTATAAATTATATAGTAATAATTATATAATTCAATTTTATAAAGTTTAGAATTATAATATTAGATAATCACAATTTTGTATTAATTAATTAATTTTATAGTATTAATTCCATAATATATTTAATATATAAATAGCCTAATTTATTATAATAATATGTTAAAAATTAATAGTTATTATAAATTCAACTATATATGTATAGTTATTATATTTAGTTTTACTTATTAATATGAAAATTTATATTTTAGTATTAGTAAATATTACTTGTATTATAATTTGATTATAAATTAATTTTTTCCAAAAATTTGAAATAGATAATAGACAATTATTTATGAACAATTAATAAATTATCATTATAATTTAAAATGATAAATATTTCAAATAATATTTATTAAAATTAAAATTATATTTTATTATTAAATTTATAATTGAATGTTTGTTAGTGAACAAACTCTAATGAATAATATTATTAAGATAATTTTAATTATTATCATAATACTAATATTATTAATATTCAAATCATTATGATGTTTTGTCATAAAATAATTGTTTCAATTCATACAAGCTTATTCAAAACAAAATAATTCTAATTTATTTTATCTATTTGTCAATTATTAATATTTATGATAAATTAATTACTAATAAATAATTATTACAATTAAAGATAAACTTAATTAAATACATGTTTTAATATTGTTATACAATATTAATAAGTAAGAGATATTAACTCATATTAATTTTATAAACTTTAAATATTAATAGTGATCAAAATAAAATAATTGTTAATATTGAATGATTGTTAATAATTTTAAAATATATCAATATCTATTAAATTAAAAATATTTAATTAATTATTATAAAATTGGAGGATTTTATCTAAATTTATAATTAATAATTAACTTAATATAATTAATCAAATATTCATAATTATAATTTAATTATAGTAAAAATTATTTATAATCATATTATAATTATTAGTTATATAAATTATAATTATTTTATTAATTATTTTAATAATTATAACTTAAATATATTAAATAATTAATAATAATAACAATATAAAAATTTTATAATTAGGTTTAATCAATAGTAATTAATAGTAATTTACATAGTTAAATTTTGATTGCATTTATTAATAATACTTACTAATTATAATTATTAATTTAAAATTTATTAGTTAATATTAATTAAATTATAATCAAATTATAACATTATGATTATATTATAATTTATTTTAATAATAATATTAATATAATCTAATACATATATATCCTAATTAACAATTAATTATTAATTATAAATATTTAACATAATTAATATTTATATTATAGTATAAATCATATTAATTATATTATTAATATTTACGTATTGTAATTATAATTTAAAATTATATAATTAATATACTATTATTAATTAATATTTAATTATAATATTTAAATATTATAATTGTTTTAATAATTGTTTAATAAATTAATTAATCATTAATTAAATATAAATTTATTAAAATTTATACTATAATTTAATTATATTTAAAATTGTTGTAATAAATTACCATTAATATTATTATTTATTAATTCAAATTTGTATTCACAATATAATTTTTATCCATATTATAATTATTTAATGAAATATTATTAATATTATCTAATATAATTTATCTATATAATTATAAATAAATTAATTACTAACTATTAATAATAATTAATATGAATAGATTATAATCATTAATTAATACATTTTTATTAATATTTCATAACTAATAGTTACTTCGAATAATAATTGAATAATTATTATTCAATTATAATATTTTATACATATTATATTATGTATATACTAATTTAATAATTGTATTTGAATTATTAATATAATCTTTAATTAACAATTCCACTATTTATATATTCTATTAATTATTAATATTAAATATCAAATATTAAAATTATTTTTAATAAATTTTAAAAATAATTAGAAAGAATATTAAAAAATATTATTAATTAATAATAATTAATTTAAATTATTTAATTATAAATTTGATAATTAAATTTTTAATTTTTATTTAATTATTACTAATTATTATTGATAATAATTTATAATATATTAATTCTACCTAATTAATTATAATAATTAGTTACTAATTATTATTAAATTATTTATAAATTATTAATTTATTATATTTTATATATTAATTAAATATAATTATATAATTAATAAATTATTTATTATGATAAAGTAATTGATACTATTAGTTAACATATTTTTAGTTAATATAATAAAATAATAATTATAATATAGATATAACTTATTAATAGTAAGATATTTAAAAAAATAAATGTGTTTGTCGAACCAGTTTAAATAGTTAAAACTATTAACTTTTTTATTTAGTCATAAAATATTTGTTAATAATCATGTAACAAATAAATATTTAAGTTATTTATATAATTACTTATATTATTGAATAATCTGATAAGAATTAATTATATTAATCAATAGTTAAAATATATAATCAATTATATTATAATTATATACTATTATTAAATCTCTTGCTCATTAATTTTTTTATTGTTATTTTTTGTTATATATAATAATTATATTAGTTAATTAAATTAAGATAAATAAATATAATATTTTAATATAACTATTTTATGTTATAACTAAATATATTAGTAATAAATATTAATTACTATAGTATAATATTATTAATTTATTATTACTATTAAATATGTTAATTAATTATTTTTATTAATATTAATACAAGTTCAAATTAATTAAATACAATATTTATCTCCATACAAAATTTATTTTTTTAACCTAAAAAACTCTCAAAATGTTTTTTGCTTTCTACTTTATTCTCTCTATTTTTTCGTTTCCTTCTGTGTTCTTTTCTATGTGTTCTGTCTGGTATTTATAAGATGAATCAAGAGAGTTCCTAATTAACTCTAAGTCCCACCCTTGACTAGATTTTCGCATTATCCTTGAACCTAAGGAAATTAAAACCCATTGCAATTCTGCCAGCATCCCATACACAACAAAATTTGTATTTGTATTTTTTATCTTTTATTATTTCAGTTATTATCCTATTATCTAAAAATGAAAAGAAAAATAAAAATAAAAATAAAATAAAGCCCATAAAAATAATAAATAGTGGGCCTAACTACTGACCCCAATGAGCCAAGCCCGATGGGCTTAGGCCTAGACCCTATTGAACTAGGTCCAATAGGCTTAGGCCCAGACCAATTAGGGTGTCTATAGCTAGAGGTGTAATCGAGCCAAGTCGAGCCGATACAATGAGAAGCTCGAGCTCGAAATCAACTCCCAACTTGTGGCTCGATATATTATCACTAATAATTTATTTAATAAACAATTGGTTATAATAGTATAATTATTGTGGTAAACAGATTCACTTTTTAAATCACTTATTAATTTTTGAAATATTAATAAATTAATTCACAATAATTAATTGTGATATCATAATTATTAAACATTCATATTAATAGATTTATTTGTTAAATAATTATTATAATAGAAATTTAACTATAACTAAATAGTACTAATTACAATATTGTTTATAAATAATAAATTGTTATAAATCTATATTTAATAATTATATTTATAAATTATTGTAATCGTGATTAATAAATATTAACTGCAAATAATAGAATTTATTTAATAGTTTTAATATTAAATATATTAAATTATATATTAATATAATTGTTTTGTTCGTACAAGCTTACTTGGATTAAAATAATCCAATTTTATTAATCATTATTAAAATAACTAATAATAATTTATTAGATAATAAATTATTAATATTATAATCTCTATATTAACTAATAATTATAATCCATGATGTTTAATAAGGTTATTATTATTTTAATTTATATATTTATTAATATAATTCAAATAGTTATTTGTTAACTTAATTTGTATAATATATTAAATAAATATATAATTTATTATAAATTAATTTAAATTAATAATATTAATATTAATATTAATTTATATTAATATTTAATATTAATATAAACATTTAATTAAATTAATTAAATTAATATATTATCAATTAAATATCATAATTAAAGAATTAAGATAATTAATTAATAGCATAATAATAATAAGAAAATTTTATTATTAAATATTTAATAGAATATTTAATTTAATTAAATTAATTATATTAAATAATTTTTCAAAAAACAATTGTTTCTGTTCATATAGAATTATTCAAAATAAAATAATTTTGATTTATTAATATTTTGAAAATTAATAAGAGATTTAAAAACTAAATCTATTTACTAAACCAGTTCAAATAGTTATGACTATTTGAACAATTATCTATCTCAAATCATAATGATCTTTATTTTTTCATACAATAATTGTTTCCTTTCATACAAGCTTATTTGGATTAAAATATACTAATTTAATAATATTTCAAAAATTAATAAGAGATTTAAAAAAATAAATATGTCAGCCGAACAAGTCAAATAGTTAAGACTATCAAAATAATTATCTATTTCAAATCATTCTATCCTTTTGTTTAGTCATAAAATAATTATTTCAGTTGATACAAGCTTATTTGGAATAAAATTTGTATTATTAAACTAATTTAACCATTTATGAAATATTAGATTAATTATATTAAGTTAATTATTCATACTACAATAATTAGTTTTATGAATAATAATAATAAATAATCTATTAAATAATAATTAAATAATTTATTAAATTAATACTATAAATTAATAATATATTATTTATTAATTTAACATAAATTAAAAATTTTAATTTACTTGTAATTATAAATATAATTATATGAATAATTATTTATTAACAATGATTACAATATATTTTAATTGTTATCAAACAAATTTATAATAATATTATTAAATATTCAAATATTAGTCATATTTTAGTATTAATTAAAATGTTATTATAATATATAATTAATTAATATTTTAATTATTGACTAATATTATAGGATAAATATTACAAATATTTATTAACATTATTATTAATGTTAATATTTATTTAACAAACAATAATATTAGTCATAATGATAAACAATTGTTTATTATATTAATATTAATATCTATTGAATAATATATATTATTTATATATATAGATATTTAACTTATAATATTATTACTATAAATTTATTTTAAAACAATTATAATAAATATTAATAATTTAAAATTATTTAAATAATAAAATAATTACATTAATAAGCAATTGTTATAATTTATATTAATTAATTATAATATATCATTGAATTAATGAAGTTAAATATTAATTATTAAGTAAATATGATTTGTCAAATAAATAATATTTATATAATATATAAAGTTAAAGTATATATACATAATTTATCAATAATATGAAACAATATTATATTAATAAATATAATATTATTGTATTTAATTAATATAAATTTTTATGACAAAACAATTAATTTAATTATAATTAGTTTTAATTATTCACACATTTAATTTCTTTATTAAAATAATAATATAATTAACTAAGGTGTATAATTAATTTAAAAATTAATTATTAATATAATTATATTATAATTATAAGCAATAAATTATAAGTAATTAATAATTATAATTACTACAAATATTTAATAATTAAAATATTATTTATATTAAGTATACTATAATAATTATAAGTAATTCTATTATTGATGAACCCGTTTAATCTAAATTGCTTATTTGAAATAATAATCATTTTAATTATATTAAATTTATTTAATAAATTATTAATAATTCTTTTATTTAGTCATATTAATAATAAATATGTTTATATAATGAATATATCTTTAATATATTCAAAACTTAATTATAATTAATACTAAATAAGTAAGATATTTATAAATTTATATAATAAATTATTAACTATTAACTTATTTATAATATAATTAATATTAATTTGTTAGAATAATTAAGTATATTAGTATTTATATAATAACTAATACTAATAAATTTATAAATTATATATATAAATTTAATATAATTAATAGTTAATTAATTATAAAATTAATTATATTATATTAATGTTATAAACTAATTATTTTATATATTATTATTAAATTAATATCTAATTAACTATTATTAATATTATTAATATTAATATATGAATTAAATTAATATAATTATTAATAATAAAATAATAAAATAATTTATTTAGTAATATATCTTATTATAAATTTAATTATTATCAATAGTTTATTTTTTTATGTTTTAACTGATTAATAATTTTTTTTAATTATTTCGTAATTTATAAATTATATTTATAATCATTATAACTATAAATTAAGTTATAGTATTAATATTTATTATTAATAAATATAATAATTTAAAATAATTTAAATAAATTAGGACATCTAAGTGACAATTGTACAATTATTTATTTGAAAATTATACCTAATATTGGTATTATTATTTGTAATTAAATTATTAATTAAATATGAAGTTATAATAAAGAGTTTAATTATAAAATTAGTTATATAATTAACACTAAATAATTAATAATTGAGATAAATAATTATATTCTTATAATTTATAACTATTAATAACTATTATTATTGATACTATATAAAACCTAATCCTTCATTAATATTAATGAATATAATTTATATTCATAATAGGTATTTTAATATTATATATTCTACTTTTGTTTATAAATGATAATTTTAATATATAATTTAATAATAATTATTATAAATATTTAACTTATTCTAATTGTTAATACAATTATTAATTATAATAATTTTAAACGTATTAGTACAATATTATCTGTAATATAATATTTAATTTTATAAATTGGTTTAAATAATAATAATTAATAAGTTTTGTATTATTCAATTTTGTTATAACAATTTTATTGTTATATTTTATATTTATTATTAACTTAGTTAAACTAATACTTACTTATTAATATAATTATAATAACCAAATAGTTATTTCCAGATCATATAATTTAAGTCTCCTAGTATTTGTAAAATACTAATGATTATGGCCATTAAATAGAAACAATTTTTTAATTAACATTTCAATATTTAATAATTTAATTATATAAATATAATAGTAACAGAATATATATAAAAGCTTAATTTATTAAATATTAAATAATAATATAAAATAACTTATTATTTTATATTATTATTATATAAATATTTAATTAGTATGATAATGTGAATAAATATATTTATCATTAATAATAATTATTTAACTATATTATTATTTATTATAATAATTTAATAATTATTGAAATATTTGAATTTATAACTTTTTCAAATAGAATTATATTATATATTTTATTTATAACAGTTTGAAATTATATTAATTAGTTATATAGTAACTAACATTATAATATTATATTTATAATAATTAATATTAATTAATTATTAATATAATTAATATATAATATTTGAAGTACTCTTGCTTATAACAATTATAAATTAATAATTAATATTTTAAATAACTAATTTTATTTACTATAAGTAATTATAATAAGTTTTATAATTTGTGCAAGTGAGGATTTTGTTATAATATATATTATTTTTAAATCTATTTTTAGAATAAGTTATATCTAATAAATATAAATAACTTATATTTATTAGTAATTAATAAAATAGTTAAATTATATAACAAGTTCAAATAATTATGACTATTTGATTTTACCAAATTATAAAATCAATTAATTATTATTAATTATTAATTAATTTATTTATATTTGATAAATATAATAGATATAATTAAACATAATCTTTTAATTTACAATTATAATAAACACATATATTGTTATAGTTATATTAATTATTTTTTTGTAGAAATAATTTATTAATAATTATTAAAAAGTCGTAACAATTTGAAATAAATAATTGCTCTAGTCATAACTATTTAACTAGTTTGATGAACAGATTTATTTTTTAAATTTCTTATTAATTTTTGAAATATCAGTAGATTAATATTATTTTATTCCAAACAAACTTATATGAACAAAAACATTTGTTTTATGACAAAGGAACATAACGATTTGAAATAAATAATTGTTCAAATAGTCATAATTATTTGAACTGGTTAGGTAAATTTTTTTAAATCTCTTACATATTAATTTTTGAAATATTAATAAAATTTTTTTATTTTATTCTAAAAATGCTAATGTGAATTGAAAAAATTGTTTTATGATAAAACAGAAATGACTTGAAATAGATAATTATTCATACACTCTTAACTATTCGAGCTAGTTCGATAAATAAATTTATTTTTTAATTATAAATTAAAATTTATTATATTTTAATTAAAGATAATAATTATAAATATTATTAAAGATTTACTTATTATATTACTAAATTAGTATTATTATTATATAGATATTATTAAAATAGATAAAATAATTAATATATCTTATATATTTACTAGTTATTATTATATATAAATTATAATATAATTTTTATTTAAATTAGTAATTTAAAATAATAAATTAGTATTACATTAAATATAAATTGTTCATTATAATAGTTTGTAATGCCTACTGTTTTTTGATATGTGCTTAAGAATATTTTCATATCTTAATAATAACTATTTGTATTATATAATTAATTCATATAATCAACAATTATATAACCATTCAATTAATTATAACTAAGAATTATAATAATAAGCTAATTATTATTATATAATAAAGTAGATTATTGTATTAATAATCTAATAATTATTATTTGTTAAAATATTTAACAAATAAATATTAAATTATAATATTAATTAAGGATTATTATTGGATATTTATTATTAATTAATAAGCTTATGGCTTATTGAATAGTTATTATATAAATTTTTATAATTAATTTAATGATACTAATTTTAATAATAAGTAAAAAAAGGTAATATTATTTGAATAATTATCTATTACTTAATTAATGTTAATCAAATTTATAATTTTATTTTATTTCAAATAAGCTAGTATGAATTGAGAAAATTATTTTATAACACGACAAAAGGTCTTAAAGATTTGAAATAGATAATTGTTCATATAGTCTTAACTATTTCAATTGTTTCAGCTAACAAATTTATTTTTTAAATCTCTTAGTTATTAATTTTTGGAATATTATTAGATTAGTATCGTTTTATTTTGAATAAGCTTGTATGAACATAAATAATTGTTTTATGACATAACAAAAGGTTATAATGATTTGAAGTATAGAATTGTTCAAATAGTCATAACTATTTTAATATAAATAGTATTAAATTATTTACCATAATTTATGTTAATTATTATTATATTATTATAAACAATTGAATTAAACATTAAATAGTATTTCAAATGGTTAAGACTATTAGAACAATTATTATAATGTACATTATAATAAATAAAATTTTAATTATAAAACAATTTATATAATAAATAGTATATAATACTATTTATATTTAAGTTATTATTCATAAAACTAATATAATTTTTAATACAATTATAATATAAATTATAAATTAATTTATAAATTAAGAAAATTAAATCTAATGTTATAACTATAACATACATTTTAATATATTATAATTTTATTAGGCCATAATTATTTGATTTGATTTGGTTATAACCTATACTTTATTAATAATAGCAATATTTTTATTTATAATAATAAATTAATAAAGTATAATAATATCTCAATTATAATACAAATTTAAAATATATAAGTTATTAAATAATATATTAATATATTATTTACTAATAATTATTAATGTTATAATATTCTATTATAATATAATTAATTAAATATATAGTTTATTATAATTAAATTCTATAATATAAGACTAATATATTATAAAGTTATAATTTAATAAATTATATTGTATTATTGTAATAAATAATTTAAACATTATATTATTTAAATATAATATAATAATTATAAGTTAATATATTAATATTAATATTTTTACTATTCATAATATAAAATAATTATTTTTGTTAATATAAGTTTTTTTGAAATAAAATAATATTACTTTATTAATATTTAGAAAATAAATCTGTAAAACATTTAAAAACTAATTGTGCTTACCAAACCATTTCAAATAGTTTTTAAAATTTCAATAATTATTTATTTCAAATCATTATTTGTTTTAATATGAAAAAGATTTAAAAAGATTTAATTTATCTTTGATTAATTTTTATGATATTAATATTTTAAATATTTTAAATTTTAACAATTGCAGATTAGACAATTATTAACAATTATTCATATTAATATTTATTATTAATATGATAAGCTTATATAAGATTTAAGGATATAAATCCTTATTAAATAAATAATTAATAAAAATGTAATAAATTATTATTAATTTATTATATTAATATTTATAATAATATTATCCAAATATTATACATTTAAATAACTAATATTTAATAATATAAATACTATTAATAATATAAATTGTAGTTAAAAATTTTAATTAAATATTATATTTGATATTATAGTATCTATAATAAATACTTATTAATAATTATAATAAATGATTAACAAATTCTTATTAATAATATTATCTATTACAAATAATAGAATTATATATAAGGGGTTATATTATAATAACCCCTTATATATAACATTCAAATTTTAAATATAATATTAATTTATAATATTAATTAAAATAATTTAAATTAAATTAATAATAATATTAACAATAATATGATTTACATTAATAAATTAATATCATAAAAATTAATTAATAATTTTTCAATAATATATTAATTATACTATAATATTTAATAACTAAATTGTTTAATAATATTATAATACTAATAATTATTATACTTAATTAATTATTAAATTCATAAATATTATAATTTACTTAATAACTTATTGATTTAGTATAATCTTTGAGCTTTTCCTCTATTTTTAATTTCTAACAATAATAAATCAAAGTTATATAAATTTTGGGGCAATTTATAACAATATTTATTAATATAATATAATAATTTTGACAATATTATACTATTAGTTATTGAAATTGTTTAATGAATTCTCCAATTTTTGAATATTATTGGATATCTTAATATCTGTTTAAGAAAGAGGATTTCAATTAATTTAAAATCAATTATAAAAAACAGATAATAAAATTACTATTTATGGAAACTAATAAGTAATAATATTAATGATTATATAATTATAATCTTATTCAATTATTAATTTAAGGTCTTCTTATAATAGTTTATAATAGATTAATTAATATATAAAATTGGTTTAATAATATCTAAGTATTAAATAATAAAATTAATAGAACATTATTATAAGTTTAATTAAAACAATTATCAATGCCATAAAACAATTGTTTATAATAATAAATAGTAAATAAGCGACCTGTTATATAATATTATAAATATTATTAATTTAATATAATAGATTTGTTATAATATTTACTGTAATTATCGTTATAATTAATATTATATAATTATAATTAATTATATAATTAATAAATTTAATTATTAGTTTAAATTAATTATAATTATAATTATTAATTTAACTAATTTTAAATTGTTTATATTCAAAATAAATAAGGTTTAGTTATTTATTATCAAAATAAATTATATTATTAATCCAATACTAACAATTATTGGAGATAATTAATAATATTATTACTATAGTCAATTAAGTATTGGATTAATAATAATTAAGTTAACTTAAATATATAAATTTATAAGTAAATAATATTTGAATTTATATTTAAAATAATTGATATTAGTTTATAATTAAATTATAATTATTTAAATATTAAGTATTTGAATAATAATTTTATATTATTAATTATTATTAAATTAATAAATCATAATTAATTATACTCATGACTTAATTGATTTTGAATTAAAGATAATAAAATTAAATATTTAGTAAAATACTAATAATTTTATCTAATAATTTTATAACAAATCCTAAATAAAATTATTAATTAATATTATATTTATTAATAATAAATATAATTAACAATTTATATTAAATAATAATAATTTGTATTTAGGATTTATTATAAAATTATTAGATAAAATTAGTATTATATAATTGAATAATCATAAATAATAAATTATTATTATTCAATTAATATTAATTAAGGCTTAATATTAACAAATATTACTAGTTTTATAGTATATAAAAATATTTTTATTTTAGTTTGTAATTACTATTCAGATAATTTTAGATAATAAATTTAACAAGTTGAAATAAATATAATTTAATTGAAAATTAAATATAACAATTTATATCCTTAAATTGCTAATTTTAAATTTAAAATTGTTAATATTAATAATAGAAATATATTAATAATTAAGATTGTTAATTATAAAAAGTTTAATTATTTAATTAAAAATTTAAAGCCGTAAATATTAACTATATTATTATATAATTAAAAATAGTTATAATAATTTATGATTAATCTAATCATAAATATTAATAATAATATTTGATTATTATTATTTATAATAATATTAGGAATAAAGTAATTATTTATTACTTATAATCTTATATAATTTAATTAAATGATTAAATTAATATAAACTAAATAAATATTTTATTAATTATTCAAACAGAATTATTTTACCAATAATCCAAAAAATTAATCATTATTAATTATTAATACTGTATATTTATATTAATAAAAATATTATATTCATTAATTATAATAAATAATTATCATTTATTATTTACTTAATACAATTTGGATTAATTGTATTAGTTTAATAAGTTAAATATTTATAATTAATATTTAAATTACAAATATTAATTATTATTTTAATAAAATAATAATATATTATTATTATTATTACTAATAACATATATAGATATTATAGTATAAATATTAATTTATTAGTAATTTATTATTAACTAATCGATAAAATTATTAAATAATTTTAATAATTTTAAACAATAATATAAAAATTATATTAAATAATTTGACTTTTAGTTATATTCAAATAATAGTTTAATATTATTAAATTAATACAATAATAATTGTTTATAAATTATTGGTCCAAATTATCGTTAATATAATAATTGAATGTTTTAGTATAAATTTGTAACAAATTTATAAAAATTATGACAATTTTTTATTACTATTTATTAATATCAATAAATAGTCATAAAAATTATTGTTGATATTATTTGACTAATAAATATCATTAATTAACTCTTTTATATCAATTACTAATATTATTATAATAATAAATTATAATTGCTTATTAATTTTTGAAATATTAAGATATTAGTATTATTTTATTTTGGATAAGCTTTTATAAACTGAAACAATTGTTTTTGTCAATACAAATGGTCATAACAATTTAAAATAAATAATTGTTCAAATAGTTATAACTATTTGAACTTGATCAGTAAACAGATTTATTTTTTCATATCTTTTGCTTATTAATTTTTTGAATGTTAATAATTAAAAATTTTAAATTTTAAATATTTAAATTAAAATATTTAATTTTTATTATTTAATTATTGATATTTATTAATAAATAAGCTATGAAATAATAATAGATATGAATTACAATATAAGTGATTTTTAATTTTAAAATGTTATTTAATTAATAATTTTAAATTATATAATTATTGATATAATTAGTAATAATTATAACTAACATTTACTAATTATAATAATATTATATTTATTATATATTAAAATCATATTTTAGTAATTAGTAAAATAATAAATTATATTTATTTAATCAATAAAATTTAATTATTAATTAATTATAATTAAATTCATAATTGTAGGAATATTAGTTTTAATTTAGTTCTATATTTAATTTTATTAAAGATTAAATTTATTTATTTATAATAGGTCACTTGTTAATTAATGATTATTAAATTAATACTTATATTAATGTTATTACAATAAAATATTGATTTTATAAATAGAAAAATTAGTAATAAAATTTTAGAAATATAATTATAACTAGATTTTTATTACTGATTCAAAAATAAATTTATTTTTTAAATCTCTTACTATTAATTTTAGAAATATTAATAAATTAGTATTATTTTAGTCTTATAAGCTTGTATTAGCTAAAACAATTGTTTTATGACAAAATAAAAGTAATAACGATTTGAAATAGGTAATTGTTTAAATAGT
>NW_019168468.1:83154-134064 GCF_002303985.1 Durio zibethinus | reverse complement strand
CATTTCAACATTTATCTATTTCAAATCGTTAGTACCTTTTGTATGTCATATAACAAATGTTTTTGATCATTCAAGCTTATTCAGAATACAATAATACTAATTTATTAATCTTTTAAAAATTAATAAGCAATTTAAAAAATAAATCTGTTTATCAAACCAGTTCAAATGATTATAACTATTTGAACAATTGTATACTTCAAATTATTATAACCTTTTGTTTTGTCACAAAACAATTATTTCTGTTCATACAGGCTTATTTGGAATAAAATAATACTAATATAATAATATTCTAAAAATTAATAACTAAGAGAATTAAAAATAAGTTTGTTTGATGAATTAGTTCAAATATTTAAGACTATATGAACAATTATCTATTTCAAAATGTTATGACCTTTTGCTTTGTCATAAAACAAAATTTCAATTCATACTAGCTTATTCAAATAAAATAAAATGAATTTATTAACATTTAAAAAATTAATAAAAAGATATTTAAAAAATATTTCTGTTTACCTAACCAATTCAAAATATTAATATTTATTTCGGATTAAAAGAATATTAATTATTAATATTTTGACAATTAATAAGTAAAATATTTTAAAAAATAAATGTTTACTGAACAAGTTGAAATAGTCATGATTATTTGAATAATTAACTATTTCAAATCATTATGACCTTCTATTTTGTAATAAGACAATTGTTTCAATTCAAATAAGCTTATTTGAAATAAAATAATGCTAATTTATTAATATTCTAAAGATTACTGAGTAAGAGACTTAAAAAATAAATCTGTTTATCGAACAAGCTCAAATAGTTATGACTATCTAAATATTTATCTATTTCAAAACATCATGACCTTTTTGTTTATCATAAAACAATCGGTTCTATTCATGTAAGCTTATTTTGAATATAAATTGATTAATATTACAAAAATTAATAAGAAAAAATTTTAAAAATAAATGTATTTTCTAAACACATTTAAATAGTTATATCTATTTGAATAATTATCTATTTCAAATTGTTATGATCTTTTGTTATTGTTCATAAAGCCTTATTCAATATAAAATAATATTAATTTATTAAAAATTCCAAAAATTAATAAGTAAATGATTTAAAAAAATAAAATCTATTTACTGAGTGAGTTCAAAAAAATTATGACTATTTGAAAAATTATTATTTCAAATCGTTATGATCTTTTGTCTTCTCATAAAATAATTATTTCTACTTATAAAAGTTTATTTGAAATAAAATAATATTAATTTATTAACATTCTAAAAATTAATAAGTTAGAGATTTAAAAAATAAATCTATTCACTAAAAAAGTTCAAATAGTCAAGTCTGTTCAAACTACTAACTATTTCAAATCATTATGATATTTTGTTTTGTCGTAAAATAATTGTTTTTATTAATACAAAATTATTCAAAATAAAATTGTTAGCTTTATAGGTTAGATGGTGATCCAAGAGAGCGGAGAATTGGATCTCTACAAATTCTTCCCAAATAATGATTTCAATATAGTTGAATGGAAATTAAGACAATAAGTGCTTTTGATGAAAATATAATGAAAACAATAACAATTAATGAACTTAAAATCAAATATGAACAATAATAAATTATAAGGAGATAGGGATAGAGAAATCAAACACAATGATTTATAGAGGCTCGGTCCTTCTCCACAAGGCACCAACATCCTTTCTCTTGGTTGTCCACACCAAGGCTCCAATCCACTATGTGTTGAAGATTACAAACAAGCTTCTCAAAGCTTTACAAACTCAACACTACACAATCTTAAGGGTTATTCTCCCCCTTAAGTTTACAAGCACACAATACAAATTTTTTGAAGTGTTTTGCAGACTCTAAGAACCTCTCAAAGGTTGGGTGTTTGCTAATTTGAAGTACACGATGGTATAGACAAGAAAACAATGAATGAACAACAAAAATAATTTGGATACAATAAATGCAAAGATATAGACTTTGAAGCTCTAAAAACTCTTGATTATTTAAGAGAATGAAAATATTGCTTGTTAGCTCTTGCTCACTTGATTCATCAATCTTCTTGGTGTGTTAGAGTGCCCAATTTATAGAGAAATTGAGGAACTAGCTATTGGAAGTGTTTGGGAAGTGAAAGTAGCCGTTGAATCCTTGATAAAACAGCCATTGGAGTGATTTTGGCATTCAGGGGATCGATCCCATCCCTTAAGGGATCGATTGGTTCATGTTTTGAACCAATTTCCTTTTGAAAATAGCCTAACTGATTGATCCCTTCTGTAGGCGATCAATCCCTTTTCTGGATTTTGGGTCATGGGAGCATTCTGTTTGAAAACCAATCGATCCCTTCTAGAGGGGATTCGCATTTTGCACTTTACTTACTAATTTGATCATAACTTGAGTTATACAAATCCAAATCACAAACCATTTAAGATTTAGAAACTAGACTTA
The DNA here is from genome assembly GCF_002303985.1 of Durio zibethinus. Next base: position 131,628 of record NW_019168468.1, on the reverse strand, counting down.
AAGGGATTTCTATCCATGTAAAGTTCATCACCTAATTCACTGTGTACGAATTATAGTGAATTTTCAAAGTTACACCTTATGCAGTTTTTTTGACAATTGCAAAGTGTCTAGTAAAAATTCAAAATTGTTTCTTAGAAAATTTGGATTTTTATTTTGTTTAATCCATTAGAAAGTAGACTCAAAGAGCTTTCCAACCATATAAAATTCAAATATTAAGACTTTGTGAATTAATACAGAAAAATAAAACAATTTCGATGTTGGAAAATGTTATTGTTGTAAAATAGCTTTCTTAAGTTAATCTATTTATCAAAATCAATATTATCAAAATTGTGTCAAGTCCAAAATGAATAAGTTCACTTTAAAAACAACAATTGGACTTTCATTTTAGCTAAAATAAATAATCTTTAAAGATAGATTTGGTTTGAGAAATATGAAAACAAAGAAAGGTTTGTTTAAGCTTTGAAAATCATATTATTTATTTAGTACGAAAATATAAAACTTAAGAACATGTACTAAATAAATCGTTTTCAAAATCTTGATCAAGTTTATTTAGCTTTAATGTTTTATCATTTCAAAATAAGGATCAATTCAAGGCTAACAATCTCCCCCTTTTTGATATGACAAAACTTAAAGATAAATTTGTTTAATGAAGAACTTTCTTTGAAACATTTAAGATTTTGAAAGACATTTTGGAAAACTCCCCCTTAAGCGATGCATGGCAAAACTCCCCCTTAATTTATGCATCCTAATTCGATGGCAAAACTCCCCCTCAATTTATGCATCCTAATCCAACACAAGTTAACAAACATATGCTAGTCAAATATATGAATTAAGCACAATCAAACATATGCATGTCAAGCACAAGCAAATTTGTCTATATGATATTTCTCTCCCTTTTTGTCATAGCAAAAAGGCATGAGCATATTAATGAGCAAATAAACACAAAGAGGCATTATTAACAAATATATTCATAAAACATTTCTCTTCCCTTTTGTTTATGCTCTATATACGAAATGCTTAAGCTCCTATATCAATTGCAATAAGAAGAAATATCTTTAAATTCTCTCCCCTTTTTTTTCATTTCAAAAGAAAGAGGGATCAATTCAAGGCATGGGACAAAATGCTTGATACCAATAATATCAAGAGTATTTTGAATGCATGTAATCAAGTGTAATATGCACAATGAAGTTCACATACATGTATTCAAGCACAAAAGCATAAGTGTATCCAAATTTAGCATTTTAGCACAATTCATCAAATGTACTACATGAAATTTATGAGCAAAGGATAATGAATGATATGCAATCTACTCATAAATCATGCTATCATAAGATGTGCTTAGAACCTAAAACATCAATAGCAATTAAGCATAAATTCAAGCACATGCATACAAGCTCATACCAATTGTTAAAGATATGTCATCAAGAAGCATACCAATTGTTATCACAAAACAAATCAAGCAAAATTGTATTATAAAATTTTGTCTCATTTTCAAAATAAGGATTAATCAATTTAAGGCACACACAATTTTGCATGAAAGGTACAAGCTATATCAAGGATAGGCACATAAATAATCATCTATGAAAGCAAAAACAAATATATATCTTTAGCAATTTTGATACCAATTGTTACCAATTATTAGCAATTTTATTCAACAACTTTCATAGAACAAATATACTTTAAGCATATGAAAGATTTATTCATTACATGCATAAATGATAATAGTAATCTTTCATAAGCTATCCTATCCAAACAAGAACCAAAAGCTCATATGTATATAATAAATCATAAGTACTAATGAGCAATGAGGTTCAACTATCATCATGTCATAACAAAGATTATATAAGCATGATTCTCCAAACATGATAAGCACATATGCTATAGCAAAGAAATAATGAAAGCATAATTATTCAATAATAATCCAAATTATTTCAATGCAAAGCAAAGTACTTAACTCAAACATATGCAAGTTTTCAACCATATATTTCAATCAAAATTATACAAGCATATGCAAAATACATAAGCAATATACCTAATTAAAAAATATATATATACAAGCATTTAGGCATAATTTGGTACATGCCATCTCAATCTCAATCAATGAACATGTATATAAATTTCAAATTTGTAAGTTCATAATCCATGAGTCAAGGCAATTGAAAGATAAAAAAAAAATCAATACATTCAACTCATATCCATGTCCAAAGATTCAAACAAATATTCATGCAATAAAAACTGTTAATCGAAGCAATCAAGAACTAGGCATGAATATCAATGAAGGTGAATTAATCAATCCAAGCTTTCAAAAATGTTAGAACAATATCTACCAAGTGGCTTGGTGATTAATTTGTGCAATGTGTTCATATGTTCTAGCACAAAATCATATATTTGCACATATCAAAGCAAGCATGTATATATATCCAAACTCATACATTATATCATAAAGTTGATACATTACCTCTATCCATGTCAAGCTTTGTTGTTGTGCTCATTTGGCTTTGAATTCTCCAATGCACATCATTTGGTCTTTGATATACTTGGGCTTGATTGATGAGGATGACATGCTTTGTTTGCTATACTTGAAATTCCAAAAATGTAGGCTCATTTATGCTCATTTCAAGTTCTCCTAGCATAGACTTAGAAAATATTCTTGACAAAGGATTTTCATTAGAAGCATCAAGAAAATCAATTGATAAAAATTATACCAATTGTTAGAAAACAATTTCAAATTCGAAGTCATTATAGGCGAAAGAAAATTTATTCACTAAGCACAAGTTGCCAATTGCAAGGGAGATATATACTTAAGCTAGAGGCCATATGTCAAGTTAAGAATCAAATATCACAATATTGGCACTAAAGCTAAAGTTCTCATGCAATGTGCAAAATATGAATCCTTTTTAGATCATTTAGAAATATTGAACACAAAGAAGACATATTCAGTATTCATATATATTCAATAAATCACCAAAGAATATGCCAAAATAAATTTTAGGCCATATCAAAACTAAAAACTTAAGGAAGACATATTTATCATCAAAAACATATTCAAGAAAATTTTTAGCACAAAAGCATAAATATGTCTACACCAATTATAGGCCATAATCAACAATGACTTGAGCTAAAAATAAGCATCATAAGAAATTCATTTACTTAAGTCATGTTGCAACCATGTCAAGTAAAAAAAAATCAAGTTTATCATATATGCACACACTTGACAAGAACAATAGATGAACCAATAACACATATCATTTACAAGCAAGTAGTTCATCATATTCAAAATCACAAATCAAGAGGTTAACAATTCAAGCATTTTAAACCACAAGCATTAAGGTCAAATTGAATTAATGATCATACAAGCATATATCTTGACCAAGACTAAAGATGAACCAAGAATCAATATATTCCATTTAAGCACATAATGTTCATCAATTTCTAAAATCACAAATCAAGAGTTAAAACACTTATGTATAACACAATCAAGTTCAAAGAATTCAAAAGATCCAAACATTATAAACAAATTTGAGCAATTTTAAACATCATGGTCATTATAGGCATGTTTAACAATCACAAATCAATAAAATATTTATCAACAAAAGTATGCTCAAGCAATTTAACACCACAATCAATTTCAACAAGCATCTCAAGCATTACTTAGAGCAAAATAAAGTATGTTCAATTCAGCTCACATTTTTCTCAAGTAAAATTAATATATTCAATATATATCAATAAGGTATATACTAATATCCATTAAGCATTCTATGTCTAACAAGAATAGGCAACCAAATTTTGCATAATAAATTAACCATTTAAATTTCATCAAGAATAGGTAACCAAATTCAAATTCTCTTCAAATAAAAGTTTAGAGGTTACCCATCTCCATTGTGTGTCTAGAATATTCAATCTTCAATCTCACATTGTAGCTCCTTGCTCTAGCACACATATAAGAGACAATCTCATTTGATTTTTGGTACCCAAATTGCTTTGGGTCCTTTAGAGTTAGTGACCAAGTCTCTTGTTCCTTTAGGAACCCATACTTGCCTAATTTTAAATGGAACTTTTCTTCTAATAGGACAAGTATGTATAGTGTGACCATGAAAATTATAAAAATTGCATTTAATCATTTTAGTACTTAATGAACTCTTTAAAAGCTTTTGTTTTTATTCATCAATTCATCAAATTTCTTTTTCAAATTAAAATTTTCTTTTTCTAAAAATTCATTCCTACTTTGAGAGGTTTTTAAATCTATTTTCAACTTTTCATTTTCTTTTTCTAAAACATTTTTTGCATTCATCAAAAGATCATTTTCAATATTCAATTTTGAAATCATTTTCTTATATTTCCTCTTCATTAATTCACATTCAACATATAGCTCATTACAAGCATCTTACAATTCATCAAAAGCATATGAATTTGAATCAATAGAATTAGAGGTTACCTTCGAATCTTCAAGAGCCATGAGACATGATGCATTTCGGTTGGATTGTTGTCTTTCATGTATTTCCTCCAACTTCTCCCATATCTCATTTGAGGTTGGACACATTGATACCAAGTTGAATTTGTGGGAGTCAAGAGCTCCATATAGTAAGCACTTGGCCTTAGCATCATCCATCACTTGCCTTATATAGTTTGCATCATTTGAAGGAGTTTCAAGCCCTTTTCAATCACATTCCAGGCTCTAAAATCTTGGGCCATAATGAACATCTTCATCCTCCTTTTCTATTCACAAAATTCAAATTTATCAATTGTAGGAGCTTTGAGGACTTCCTCACCATCTTGGAACCAAAATTAAGCCATAAAATCTTTTTTCAAGGTGGTTAAACCTACAAAAAGAGACCAAAGCTCTGATATCAATTGTTAGCTTTATAGGTTAGATGGTGATCCAAGAAGGGGGTGAATTGGATCTCTCCAAATTTTTTCCAAATAATGATTTCAATATAGTTGAATGAAAATTAAGACAATAAGCCCTTTTGATGAAAATATAATGAAAACAATAACAATTAATGAACTTAAAATCAAATATGAACAATAATAAATTATAAGGAGATAGGGATAGAAAAATCAAACACAATGATTTATAAAGGTTCAGTCATTCTCTACAAGACACCAATGTCCTCTCTCTTAGTTGTCCACACCAAGGCTCCAATTCACTATATGTTGAAGATTACAAACAAGCTTCACAAAGCTTTACAAACTCAACACTACATAGTCATAAGGGTTATCCTCATCTTTAAGTTTACAAGCACACAATACAAATTTTTTGAAGTGTTTTGCAAACTCTAAGAACCTCTCAAAGGTTGGGTGTTTGCTAATTTGAAGTATACAATGGTATAGACAAGAAAATGATGAATGAACAACAAAAATAATTTGGATACAATAAATGCAAAGATATAGACATTGAAGCTCTAAAAACTCTTGATTATTTGAGAGAATGAAAATATTGCTTGTTGGCTCTTGGTTTCTTGATTCATCAATCTTCTTCATGTGTTGGAGTGCCCAATTTATATAGAAATTGAGGAACTAGCTGTTGGAAGTGTTTGGGAAATGAAAGTAGCCTTTGGAGTGATTTTGGCTTTCATGGGATCGATCCCCCCCTTAGGGGATCAATTGGTTCATGTTTTGAACCAATTTCCCTTTGAAAATAGCCTAACCGATCGATCCATTTTGTAGGGGATCGATTCCCTTTCTGGATTTTGGGTCCTGGGAGCATTCTGTTTGAAAATCAATTGATCCCTTCTAGAGGGGATCGATCCTATCCATGCTGGGTGGTAGTTTCGCATTTTGCACTCTACTTACTAATTTGATCATAACTTGAGTTATATAAATCCAAATCACAAACCGTTTGAAGATTTACTAGACTTAAAGAGATTTCTATCCATAAAAGTTCATCACCTAATTCAATGTGTACGAATTATAGTGAATTTTTAAAATTACACCTTATGCAGTTTTTCTGACAACTGTAGAGTGTCTAGTAAAAATTGAAAATCTTTTCTTAGAAAATTTGGATTTTGATTTTGTTTAATCCATTAGAAGGTAGACTCCAAGAGCATTCCAACCATATAAAATTCAAATATTAAGACTTTGTGAATTAATACAGAAAAATAAAACAAGTTCAATGTTAGAAAACTTTATTGTTGTAAAACAGCTTTCTTAAGTTAATCTATTTCTCAAAACCAATTTCATCAAAATTGTATCAAGTCCAAAATGAATAAGTTCACTTTAAAAATAACAATTGGACTTTCATTTAAGCTCAAATAAATAATCTTTAAAGATAGATTTGGTTTGAGAAATATGAAAACAAAGAAAGGTTTGTTTAAGCTTTGAAAATCATATTATTTATTTAGTATCAAAATATAAAACTTAAGAACATGTACTAAATAAATCTTTTTCAAAATCTTGATCAAGTTTATTTAGCTTTAATGTTTTGTCATTTCAAAATAAGGATCAATTCAAGGCTAACAAAAATAATACTAATTTATTAATATTTTGAAAATAAATAAGAGATTTAAAAACTAAATCTATTTATCGAATTAGTTCAAATAGTTATAACTATTTGAACAATTATCTATCTAAAATCGTTATGAATTTTTTTCTCATAAAGTAATTGTTTCTATTCATACAAGTTTATTCAGAGTAAAATATTGCTAAATTAATAATATTCTAAAAATTAATAAGTAAGAGATTTAAAACATAAATGTGTTTGCTGAACTAGTTCAAATAGTTAAGACTAGTAGAACAATTATTTTTGTCATCAAACAATTGGTTTTATTCATACTATTTTATTCAAAATAATATAATACTATTTTAAAAATATTTTGAAACTTAATAACCAAGAAAATTAAAAAATAAATCTAATTGTTGAACTAGTTCAAATAGTTAAGACTATATGAACAATTATTTATTTCAAACTGTTATAACCTTTTGCTTTGTCGTAAAACAATTGTTTTGTTCATACAAGTTTATTTGGATTTAAATAATACTAATTCAATAATATTTTAAAAATTAGAAAGTAAGAGATTTAAAAAATAATTTTGTTTATCTAATAAGTTCAAATGGTTAAGACTATTTGAATAATTATCTATTTCAAATCGTTTTGGCCTTTTTTTGGTTATAAAACAATTCTTTCAGCTCATACAAGCTTATTCAAAATAAATTAATACTAATTTATTAACATTCAAAAAATTAATTACAAAAAGAGATTTAAAAAATTAAAGAAGTTCAAATAGTTATTGCTATTTGAGCAATTGTCTATTTAAAATCATTATAACCATTTGATTTGTCATAAAATAATTATTTCAGTTAGTACAAGCTTAGACAGAATAAAATAATACTAATGTATTAATATTTCTAAAATTAATAACTAAAAAATTTTAAAAATAAATCTGTTTACTGAATCAGTAAAAATAATTATGGGCATTTAAATGATTTTCAATTTGAAATCGTTATGAGCTTTTGTTTTGTCATAAAATAATTGTTTTTGATCATACAAGCTTATTCAAAATATAATAATAATAATAATTTATTATTATTTGAAAAATTAATAAGTAAGAGATTTAAAAAATAAATTTGTTTACCGAACTAATTCAAATAGGTATGAATATTTGAACAATTTACAATCTCAAATCGTTAAGATTTTTGTTTTGTCATTAAACAATTATTTTTTATCATAGAAGCTTATTCGGTTAAAAATAATACTAATTTAATAATATTTCAAAAATTACTAACTAGGAGATTTAAAAAAAAATATGCTTGCAAAATCAGTTCAAATAATTAAAACCATTAGAATAATTATCTATTTCAGATCATTTTGATATTTTGTTTAGTCAAAAAATATTTATTTCATATCTTACAAGCTCATTTGGAATAAAATAATCCAAATTTAGTAACATTTGGAAAATTAATAAGCAAAAATTTGAAAAAATAAATCTATTTACCAAACAAGTTCAAATAGTTATGATTATTTGAACAATTATTTATTTAAAATCATTATGACATTTTGTTTTGACATAAAACAATTGTTTCGATTCATAAAAGCATATCCAAAATAAAATAATAATAATTTCTTAATATTTTAAAAATTAATAAGCAAGAGTTTAAAAAAGTAAATTTGTTTACCGAACAAATTCAAATATTTACAACTATTTAAATAATTATTTATTTAAAATCCTTATGACCTTTTGTTTTGTCATAAAACAATCGCTTTTGTTCATACAAGCTTATTTGAAATAAAATAATAGTAATTTATTAATATTTCAAAAATTAATAAGTGATTTAAAAAGTGAATTTGTTTACCAAATTAGTTCAAATAATTATCGTCATTTCAATAATTATCTATTTCAAATCATTGTTACCTTTTGTTTGATCATATAACAATTGTTTTATATCATACAAGCATGTTTGGAATAAAATAATACTAATTTCATAATCTTTCAAAAATTAATAAGTAAGAGATTTAAAAAAAATTGTTTACTGAACCAATTCAAATAGTTATGACTATTTGAAGAATTCTATACTTCAAATCAATTGTTTACAAAATAAACATTTTGTTTTATTATAAAATAATTATTCATGTTCATACATGTTTATTCGAAATAAAATAATACTAATCTAATAACATTTCAAAAATTAATAACTAAGAGATTTAAAATTTAAATTTGTTTGTCAAACTAGTTCAATTTGTTAAGACTATATAAATAATTATCTATTTCAAATTGTTACGACCTTTTGTCTTGTCATAAAACAATTTTTTCAATTCAAACTAGCTTATTTGAAATAAAATAAAATGAATTTATAGATATTTGAAAAATTAATAAGTAAGAGATTAAAAAATAATTCTATTTACCTAACTAGTTCTAATGATTATGACTATTTGAATAATTATCTATTTCAAATTGTTATAACCTTTTGTTTTTTCATAAAACAAATGTTTTTGTTCATATAAGTTTGATTGTAATAAAAAAAATTTATTAGTATTTCAGAAATTAATTAGAGATTTAAAAATAAATCTTTTTATTAAACTAATTCAAATAGTTATGACTATTTGTGCAATTAATTATTTCAAATCATTCTGACTTTTATTCTATTATAAAACAATAGTTTCTATTCATACAAGCTTATTCAAATTAAAATAATATTAATTTATTATTATTTCAACAATTAATAAGTTAAAAATTTTAAAAATAAATATGTTTACTGAACTAGATCAAATAGTCATAACTATTTGAATAATTATCTGTTTTAAATTGTTACGACTTTTTTTTGTCATAAAAAAATTATTTTAGTTCATATAAGCTTATTCGAAATAAAATAATACCAAGTTGTTAATATTCCAAAAATTAATAATTAAGAGATTTAAAAAATGAAACTATTTACAAAACAAGTTTAAATAATTATGACTATTTAAACAATTATCTATTTAGAAATGCTATAACCTTTTGTTTTGTCATAAAAAGAGTTCATCTATTCATACAAGCCTATTTCGGATAAAATAATATAAATTTATTAATATTAAGACAATTAATAATTAAAAGATTTAAAAAATAAATCTGTTCACCACATAAGTTTAAATCATTATGACTATTTAAGCAACAAATTATTATGACTTTTTGTTTTGTCATAAAACAATTATTTCTTTTCATATAAGCTTATTCAAATTAAAATAATCTTAATTTATTAATATTTTGACAATTAATAAGTAAAATATTTAAAAAATAAATATGTTTACTGAATAATTTCAAATAGTCATGACTATTTGAATAATTATCTATTTCAAATCATTTGATCTTTTATTTTGTAATAAAACAACTGTTTCAGTTAACATAAGCTTATTTGAAGTAAAATAATACTAATTTATTAATATTCCAAAAATTAATGATTAAGAGAACTAGAAAAATGAATCTATTTACTGAACAAATTCAAAGAGTTTTGACTATCTGAACAATTATCTATTTCAAAACATTATGACCTTTTCTTTTATCAGAAAACAAATGGTTCGATTCATCCTAGCTTATTTCGAATAAAATAATATAAATTAATTAATATTCCAAAAGTTAATAGCAAAAATTTTAAAAATAAATTTGTTTACTGAACACATTCAAATAGTTATGACTATTTGAACAATTATCTATTTCAAATCATTATGACCATTTGTTTTGTCATAAACTAATTGTTTCTATTCATACAACTTATTTGGAATAAAATAATACTAATTTATTAAAATTTCAAAAGTTAATAAGAAAAAGATTTAAAAAATAAATCTTTTTATCGAGCGAGTTTAAATAGTTATGACTATTTGAATAATTATTTATTTCAGATTGTTATGATCTTTTGTTTTGTCATAAAATAATTCTTTCTATTCATAAAATTTTATTTAGAATAAAATAATATTAATTTATTAATATTCTAAAAATTAATAAGTTAGAGATTTAAAAAATAAATTTGTTTACCGAACAAGTTCAAATAGTCATTTTTATTTAAACTATCATCTATTTCGAACTATCATGACATTTTGTTTCATCATAAAATAATACCAATTATTCAAAATAATTGGTATTCATACAAAATTATTTGAAATAAAATAATACCAATTTATTACTATTTTAAAAATTAATAAAGATTTAAAAATTAATGTGTTTGCTAAACTAGCTCAAATAGTTAAGCCTATGAGAAAAATTATCTATTTCAAATCGTTCTGACCTTTTGTTTAGTCATAAAATAATTTTTTTAGTTCATACATGCTTATTCAAAATAAAATAATACTAATTTATTAACATTTAGAAACTTAATAAGAAAGAAATTAAAAAAAAAATTTGTTTACCAAACAAGTTCAAATAGTTATGACTTTTTGAATAATTATCTATTTAAAATTGTTATGATCCTTTTATTTTTATTGTAAAACAATTGTTTCAATACATAAAAGCTTATCCAAAATAAAATAATATTACTTATTAATATTTCAAAATTTGATAGTGTATCGGATCAATTCAAATAATTATGACCATTTGAATAATTATCTATTTTAAATCGTTATGAACTTTTGTTTTGTCATAAAATAATTTTTTTCATCATACAAGCCTATTCAATATAAAATAGTACTAATTTACTAATATTTTAAAAATTAATAAGTAGAAGATGTGTTGGATTATGGGGTCCAGCAGTCTCCCTTAGGGATTAGTATGTCGATTCATCTAGGTGAGGTATCCTTTGGTAGATCGAATTTCGGTGTATGGCAACCTAGCCCAATGGATGAGGTATCCCATGAAGGCTTTGCGAAGCCTTTTATATCCACCTGTAGCTTAGTACAGGGCTCTGTGCTACCAAAAGAGAATAAGGAAATAGAGTTGCGCCTTCACTATCAGCTGTAGCTTTTGGTATAGTGCTAAGCACTTGATCCTGAAAACAAATTTTAACCAAAAATCATAAATATGTTACACAAATTCATCATGTTTGGAAATTGCTTGAATAATCTTTGTTATGACATGATGATAATTGAACCTTATTGCTCATTAGTATTCATGCTTTATTAAATCCATATGAGCTGTTTTTAGGATCAAGCGCTTACCACTACACCAAAAGCTATAGCTGATAGTGAAGGTGCAACTCTATTTCTTATTCTCTTTTAGTAGCACAGAGCCTTGTATTAAGCGCCAGGTGGACATAAGGGGCTTCGCAAAGTCTTCATGAGATACCTCACCCATTGGGCCTTGACAAGTTAGGTTGCCATACACCAAAATCTGATCCACCATGGGATACCTCACTCAAATGAATCGACATATCGAGTCACTAAGGGAAATCGTTGGACCCCATAATCCAACAATCTTCCCCTAAGTGGCACCTGAGGGACTTGAACTTGCAACCTCACTCTGATACCAATTTTCAGGATTAAGCACTTACCACTACACCAAAAGCTATAACTGATAATGAAGGCGCAACTCTATTTCCTTATTCTCTTTTGGTAGCACAGAGCCCCGTACTTAACGATAAGTGGACATAAGGGGCTTCGTAAAGCCTTCATGGGATACCTCACCCATTGGGCCTTGACAGTTTAGGTTGCCATACACCGAAATTTGATCCATCATGGGATACCTCACCCAAATGAATTGACATACCGAGTCCCTAAGGGAGACTGTTGGACCCCATAATCCAACAAGATGTAAAAAATAAATCTATTTATTGAGCTAGTTCAAATAGTTATGACTATTTGAACAATTATATATATCAAATTGTTATAACTTTTTGTTATGTCATAAAACAATTATTTTTGTTCATAAAAGTTTATTTGAAATAAAATAATACTAATGTAATAATATTATGAAAATTAATAACTAAATGATTTAAAAAATAAATGTATCTACTGAACTAGTTCAAATAATTAAGACTATATGAATAATTTTTTATTTTAAATCATTAGGACCTTTTGTTTTGTCGTAAAATAATTTTATCAGTTCTTAGTAACTTATTTAAAATAAAATAAAATAAATTTATTAATATTTCAAAAATTAGTAAGTAAGAGATTTAAAAATAATTTTGTTTGTCGAACTAGTTCAAATAATCATCACTGTTTGAACAATTATCTATTTCAAATCATCATTACCTTTTGTTTTGTCATAAAACAAATGCTTTTATTCATATAAGTTTTTTTGGAATAAAAAAATATTAATTTATTAATATTTTGAAAATTAAGAAGTAAGAGATTTAAAAAATAAATTTGTTTACTAAGCCAGTTCAGTTAGTTATAACTATTTGAACTATTATTTACTTCAAATAATGATGACCATTTATTTTGTCAAAAAAGAAATGTTTCTATTCATACAGTCTTATTCATAATAAAGTAATGCTAATTTATTAACATTCTAAAAATTAATAAGTAACGGATTTAAAAAATAAATTTGTTAGCCTGACCAGTGCAAATAGTTATGATTGTTTTAATAATTATCTATTTTAAATCATTATGACCTTTTATTTTATCGCAAAACAATTGTCTCATTTGTACAAGCTTATCTAAAATAAGATAATTCTAATTTATTAATATTCCAAAAATTAATAAGTAAGAGATTTAAAAAATGAATTTGTTTACCGAACAAGTTCAACTAGTTATGACTGTTTGAATAGTTATCTATATCAAATTGCTATAACTTTTTGTTTTGTCATAAAACAATTTTTTTCCATTCATACAAGCCTATTTTAAATAAAATAATACAAATTTGTTAATATTCCAAAAATTAATAAGAAAAATTTAAAAATATAAGTTTTTTGAACACATTCAAATAGTTGTGACTATTTGATCAATTATCTATTTTAAATATTTATGACCTTTTGTTTTGTCGTAAACCAATTGTTTTAGTTTATAAAAGCATATTTGAAATAAAATAATACTAGTTTATTAATATTCCAAAAATTGATAAGTAAAAGATTTAAAAATAAATCCGTTTATCGAGCAATTTCAAATAGTTATGACTATTTGCACAATTGTTTATTTAAAATAGTTATGACCTTTTGTTTTGTCATAAAACAATTGTTTCTATTCATACAGGTTTATTGGGAATAAAAAAAAACTAATTTATTAATATTATAAAAATTAATAGATAGAAGATTTAAAAAATAAATCTGTTTACCGAACAAGTTCAAATAGTTATATCCATTTGAACAATCATCTATTTGAAATCGTTATGACCTTTTGTTTTGTCATAAAACAATTGTTTCTATTTATGCAAAATTATTTAGAATAAACTAATATTGATCTATTAATATTTTAAAAATGAATAAGAGATTTAAAAACTAAATTTATTTATGGAAACATTTCAAACAGTTGTGACTATTTAAATAAATGTCTATCTCAAATCATTATGATCTTTATTTTGTCATAAAAAAATTGTTTCTTTTCATACAAGCTTATTCAGATTAAAATATATTAATTTAATAATATTCCAAAAAATTAATAAGTAAGAGATTTAAAAAATAAATGTGTTTGCCGAACCAATTCAAACAGTTAAGACTATTAGAACAATTATTTATTTCAAATCATTCTAACCTTTTGTTAAGTCATAAAATAATTATTTCAGTTCATACAAGTTTATTCAAAAGACAATAATAGTAATTTATTAACATTTGAAAAATTAATGAGCAAGAGATTAAAAAAATTGTTTACTGAACAAGTTCAAATAGATTTGACTATTTAAACAATTATCTATGTAAAGTCATTATGACCTTTTATTTTGTCATAAAACATTTGTTTCAGTTCATAAAAACTTATCCAAAATAAAAAAAAATACTACTTTACTAATATTTCAAAAATTAATAAGTAAAAGATTTAAAAACTAAAGTTGTTTTTCGAACTAGTTCACTTAATAATGACTATTTGAACAAATATTAATCTCAAATAGTTATGATCCTTATTTTCTCATAAAACAATTGTTTCTAATCATACAAGCCTTTTTAGATAAAAATAATATTAATTTAATAATATTCCAAAAATTAATAAAAGATTTAAAAAATATATGTCTATCGAACTAGTTTAAATAGTTAGGACTACTAAAATAATTATCTATTTCAAATCATTTTGACCTTTTGTTTAGTCATATAATAATTATTTTAGTTCATACAAGCTTACGAGTTGTAGAAGAAATTAGATTTTATGGTTCTGTTGACACTGTTGGGCTTTGCTTAGTCCCGAATGTAGTTATTCCACCAAAGTTCAAAGTGTCAGAGTTTAAGAAATACGATGGTACAAAGTGTCCGAAGACTCACATTATCATGTACTATTGGAAGATGGCAACCCCTACCCATAATGAAAAACTATTAATGCATATCTTTCAAGATAGCTTTATAGGCTCTACTGCCAGGTGATATGTCCAGCTAGACAGAACCCGTATCCGTTCTTAGAGTGATATGGCCCATGACTTCATCAGTCAATATCGACATATTATGGATCTAGCTCATGATCGTTTGTCTTTATAAAACTTGGAGAAAAAGGCAAATGAGTCTTTTAAAAAATATGCCCAGAGATATAGAGATGTAGCTTCTCAAGTGCAACCTCTTCTGACTGAGAAAAGACTATATGCTATTTGTTAGCATTTTAAAATCTCCCTATTATGAAAAGATGATAGGGAATGCAACTAAAAACTTCGCTGACATGGTGATTTCAAGAGAAATTATTGAGAGTACCATCAAAATTGACAAGTTAGAAAGAGGTGAAGCATCCAACAAAAAAGCCCCAAAGAAGAAAGAAACTAAAGCTCAGGCTGTGAACTTTGATAGACAGCAATTTGAGGGTTATCAATCCTACTCACCACAAGGATACCTTTCATATTATCCTGCTACTTCCCTTTACCCATACCAACCATTCGCATAGTCATCTTATGCCCAAACATATCGACCTCCTCTTAGGCCTCAGAATACCACATATAGTCCTAGCGCTCAGCCTACTTCAAAACCCCAGACTTATCCAGCACGCCCAATGAGAGGTTCTTGGGAGCAACGAACCACTCATAAAAAGCTTGTATTTGTCCCAATCCCTATGACCTATACAGAGTTATATTGTGAGCTTTACAATAGTCATCTGATTGCTCCAAGTAAGTTAGAGCCACTCAAGCCACCTTACCCTAAGTGGTATGATCCCATAGTCCATTGTGACTATCACTATGGGATTGCTGGTCACTCCACCAAAAATTGCACTGTATTAAAACATAAAGTGCAACGGCTGATCAAGGATGGAATGATTAGTTTTGATACAGGAGGGGTAACTGCATCAAATGTTAGTGGCAATCATTTTTCTAATCACAATGTGAATGCCCTGAGTAATGAACATGAGCATCATTTGAAGAGAAAAGTTACAAATATTAGGACACCTCTCACTCAGTTGTTTGATGCTTTGAGGAAAGCTGACATGATACAACCAGTGAGTCCACACTATTATCATGGAACATATATAGCAGGCACTAGTTGTAAATATCATCGTGGGGTAATGGGTTACTCTATCGAAACTTGTGAGCAGTTTCACCAAGAGATACAAAAGCTCTTGGATTCATACCAAATGGAGGTCTATGAAAAGGAAAAATACTTAGAGAGTGTTAAAGTATCCATGACTGATAAGCCCATAAAACTATTTCCAAAATCGATGACGATTCACTGTGAGAACAAGTTAAAGTCAGTTCTAGACAAACTCATTCCTCGATTAGTAACTTTTAAAGTTCTGACTCTCTTTCCATATAAGGATGATAAAGTTATACCCTAGAAATATGGTTGTGATACAATGGTTCAGGGGTAAGAAGAGAATGTCTCTAAGACTGACGCCTCTAATTAACTGGTGTAAGGGGTATTACTCGAAGTGAAAGATGCTGCACTCTAGAAATATTGAAAAAGGCTAGAAGAGAGAAAGCTAAGGTAAGAGAAGAATGGAATAACCCTGAAGTGGAACCTGAAGAGGATCATCTAAAGTCGATGTTAAAAAAAAAAGCTTGTGAATTCTTAAAGTTGGTAAAACATAGTGAATATTCAGTTGTTGAACAGTTGAATAAAATGCCAGCATGAATCTCATTATTGTCACTGCTAATGAATTCAGAACCACATCAAAATGCCCTACTGAAAGTATTGAACCAGGCATATGTGGCACATAATGTATCTGTTGAATATGTGAACCACCTGGCTAAAAATTTATTTATGCCAAATTATATTTCATTTAGTGATGATGAGATTCTTCCATGGGGAAGAGGAACTACCAAGGCTTTGTATATCACAATCAAATGCAAGAGCCATATCATGGCTAAAGTTCTTATTGATAATGGCTCTGCTATCAATGTCATGCCTATGTCAACTTTGGCAAGGCTACCTATCGACTACTCTCATATGAAAGATAGTCAAATGATAGTGTAAGCTTTTAATGGGACCAGAAGAAAAGTCTTAAGAGATATCGAGATGCCCTTACAAATTGGGTCGTGCATTTTTAGTGCGAAATTTCAAGTAATGGATATCTCTCCATCTTATAGCTATATACTAGAAAGGCCATGGATTCACATGGTAAGGGCTATTCCTTCTACTCTTCACCAAAAAATTAAGTTCAATATGAAAGGCCAGTTAGTGGTAGTGTTTAGGGAGGAAGACATGCTAGTGACCTAACCTTTGAATGCCCCATATGTGGAAGCTGTCGAGGAAGTGGAATATTGTTCCTATCAATATTTTGAATTGGTCAATTCTATAGGTGAAAGATTTAAAAATTAACCTTTTTTAAAGATAGTGACGAGCTAAGTCATTAATAAGGGTTGGTATCTAGGAATAGGACTGGGCAAGAACTTGTAGGGAATAAGAGAACCCCAATAGTGGTAGACAATAGTGAAAGGCTAGGCCTAGCTATGAAGTAGCAGAATGAAATATCAAGAAAAGGCCAGCAAGTAAAATAGCAAGACTAATGATTATCCCACACCTATATAAGACTTTCAGACTTAGAGGATTCATGTACCCAGATGCAGAAAAAGGTATGGAAGAAGCTTTCACCCAATTAACTATCTATGCTATTGAAGATGAAATGGGGCTTAAGTAAGAAAGGTGGGTCGCCTTTGTCTGCCAGATTATGAGCTGAACAATTGGAGTGCCATTGAAATGCCTTTGACTTTTGAAACTAATTCAATGTAATTGTACATCCCAATAATTTTACCTAAGCCTTTGGGGTGATCTTCCTTATTTGGGCCATTTATCTTTTATTATTCTAATAAAGATTAGGAAGGATGCATTTTCATTCATTTTTTCTTGTGTCTTCATTATTGCCATTTTTCCCAAATACATCTTGCCAACATATCCCATTTCATTCAATTTCAGGTCTTTAAATGAACATGAAGATAATTATGATAACAATCAAGAGGTTAGTTTTGAGAATTCAATTAACACTGATGAACTTGATAATGAAGAAAATTCTAAGGAATATATTATGCCTTTAGACCTAATAAGATTGATTGAATAAGAAAACAAGCCAATTGAGCCTCATCAAGAGATAGTTGACTTAGTGAATCTGAGAGATGAAGAGAATAAGAAAGAGGTCAGAATCGACACTTCACTTTTATTAGAAGATAGGCAACATTTGAAAGATCTACTTTGAGAATTCATAGATGTGTTTGCTTAGTCGTACCAAGAAATGCCAAGACTAATTACGAAAATAGTGGAGCACAGACTGCCCTTAAAGCTAGAATGTAAGCCAGTCCAACAGAAATTGAGGTGAATGAAGCTTGAAATGCTACTAAAAATCAAAGAAAAAGTGAAAAAATAGTCTGATGTAGGCTTCTTACAAGTGGCTAAGTATCCAGAGTGGGTAGCCAATATAATACTAGTTCTAAGAAAGATGGAAAGGTATAAATGTGTGTAGACTATCATGATTTGAATAGTGCTAGCCCAAAGGATAACTTTCCTTTGTCTCATATCGACACACTAGTAGATAACGCGACTAAACATTCAATGTTCTCTTTCATGGATGGGTTCTTAGGGTATAATCAGATAAAAATGGCTATAGATGATATGGAAAAAACTACTTTTATGACCATATAACGAACCTTTTGTTACAAAGTCATGCCTTTTAGGTTAAAGAATGCTGGGGCAACATATCAAAAGGTCATGGTAACATTCTTCCATGATATGATGCACAAAAAGATTGAAGTGTATGTAGATGATATGATTACAAAATCTTATGAGAATGAAGATCATGTCACAAGCCTCAAAAAGTTATTTGAGAGATTGAGAAGATTTTAGCTCAAGTTAAACCTAGCCAAGTGCACCTTTAGGGTAAAGTCAGGAAAGTTACTAGGATTTGTGGTCAGTGAAAGAGGAATTGAAGTTGATCCAAACAAAATACGGGCCATTCAAAGTTTGTCACCTCTAAGTAGACCAAAAGAAGCTTGAGGTTTTCTGGGAAAGTTAAACTACATTTCACAGTTCATATCTCAGCTTACTTATAAATGTGATCCCATTTTTAAGCTTTTTCGTAAGAATAATCCTAGAGAATGGAACGAGGAATGCCAAGTAGCTTTTGATAAAATTAAGCAATACTTGTCAAGTCCTCTTGTGTTAGTGCCACCTGTTCTAGGGAAATCCTTAATTTTATATCTGATAGTGTGCGAGAATTCAATGGGATGTGTGCTAGGGCAACAAGATGAGTATGGTCAAAAAGAGAGAGCTATTTATTATCTGAGTAAAAAATTCACTGAATATGAGTCCAAGTATTCTCCTTTGAAAAAAATGTGTTGTGCATTAGCTTGGACTGCTAAAAGACTCATACAATATATACTCTATCACACTACTTGGCTTATAGTCAAACTAGATCCGATCAAATACATCTTCGAGAAACTTTATTTGTCTAAGAGAATTGCTAGGTGGCAAGTGATGCTATCAGAATATGATATCATATATGTAAGCCAAAAAGCAATAAAAGGAAATGATATAGCTGAGTTTCTTGTAGATCATGCTACTGAAGAATATTAACCAATGAGATTGAAATTCCTCGATGAAGATCTAATGACTATTTCCCAATTAGAGAAGGGGAAGCATAAAGAAAAGTGTTGGAGGATGTATTTTGATGGAGTTGTCAATGCCTTAGGACATGAAATAATTGAGTAGGAATTAATTAGCCAACATTTGCATAGCATGCATTGAATTTCACACGCATTGCATAGCATATACTACATTCAAGAAAATATAGTGCATAAATTCAAGAAGCAAGGGTATTCCAAAATCCCACATAGAGAAGACAGATGTGAAGACATTTTCAAATTTGAAAAAAAGCTTGTCAGGTAAGTTTCTAATACTTAAAATAGGATATCTTTTGGTATCATGATTGATTTGTAAAACCTTTGGGCATAATCTCTTGAAATTCTTTCAAACAGATTTTTAACTCCTTAGGACATGATTGTCAAGGAGCATTTACTTTCAAAGTTGTGGTGCCTCTGTTTAGAGGAGCAATTTACTTTCAAAAGTTGTGGTGCCTCTACTTAGAGGAGCTTTGTTATTTTTCAAGTCATCGAGCCTCTGATTAGAGGAGTTTTGTTTAGTTTTTTCCAAAGTTGTTGAGCCTCTGATTAGAGGAGCTTTGTTTATTTTTCAAAGTCCGTCAAGTCTATGATTAGGGGAGGCTTCTATTTTTCAAAGTCATTGAGCCTCTATTTAGAGGAGCTTTATTTATTTTTCAAAGTCGTTGAGCCTCTGATTAGAGGAGCCATTTATTTTCCAAAGTCGTTGAGCCTCTGATTAAAGGAGCCATTTATTTTCAAAGTTGTGGAGCCTCTGTTTAGAGGAGTTTTGTTTATTTTACTCAAAGTCGTTGAGTCTCTGCTTAAAGGAGCTTTGACCAAAATTTTGACAAAAAACAAAAAAACAAAAAAAAAAAGAAAAGCAAAAAGTGTCAAGTTAAGTCTTGAATGGGTGTCTACGTCTTTGCACAATTCTTGTTTCACAGAAAATGTGCAAAAAAGGGCAGTTGTAGACACCTAATTTGATCCAGGCCTGGATCAATTGGGCCTGGTCCAAATGGGTACTAGGGGTTCATTTTTTTTAATTTAATTTAATTATTTTTCATTTATTATTATGATTATGATTATTATGATTATTATTATTATTTATCTATTAATATTTTTTATTTATCTAATTATTTTCTTTTAGTTATCTATTAATATATTTATCTGTTATTTTTATTTTTATTTTTATTTTTTTTCTTTCTTTTTCAGCTGAGATTAGGATTAGGAAAAAAAATTGGAATGAATTTGGCCTTGATTTGGGAGCTAGTAGAGTCGGGATTAGATTCAAAGATTGAATCCAAATCCCAGAAAGAGTTAGGATTGATCAGAAAATTTTCTGATCAATCCCTATAAATAGACTCACAAAACACACATGAAACACACACACAGAGGAAACAGAAGCTAAAAAGGTTATGGTGCATTAAAAACAGCTTTAGGAATTTGTGAAAAAAATTTTAGAATTTTTAAATTTTTTTCTGGAAAATTTCTAGAATTTTTCCAAAATCTGATGAAATTTTTCGACGAAACCTTGAATTTTTTCAACGAGTTTTTTGGCCAACTTTGAAGTTTTTGGCATCTTTTTCCAGATTTTGGTAGAACATTCAATCATAATCTAGGATTGTTTAGAGAGAAAGTGGAGAAAGAAGGGAAAAGAGAGGAGATGAAAAGGGAAATCTAAAGAAAAATCAAGTTTCAGCCTTATGTACCTTCCCCAAAATGACGTCATTTTTGCATTAGTAAACCCATAGGATTCCCGTGTTTTGCCAAGATTCGACCCAACCTATAGCGCACCCGATCCAGCGACTCATTTCTCTGCCTGGGTTCGAATCAAGCCGAGCCGTCTTTTTCTTATCGATGCGCACTATCCGAGCCGTCGTTCTTTTGAGCAAGTGCATTAACCGATCCTAGTCGTTTAAAAGATTTTTTCCTTTTTCTTATTTATTAATTATTATTATTATTTATTATTATATTAATAGAATTATTTTATTCCTTATTTTATTTTATTTTATTTTTTAAAATGATTTTTTCTAAATAAAATTCCAAAAAAAAATATTTTTGAGAAAAAGTTGAAAGTATCAATTTCCTTGAAAATAAGTTTTCTAAAAAATATTTTCGAGAAAAGTTGAAAGTATCAATTTTCTTTGAAAATAATTTCTAAAAAAGGTTTTTTGAGGAAAAGTTGAAAATATCAATTTTTCTCGAAATTAAAGTTTCAAAAAAATATTTTGGGGAAAAGTTGAAAGTATCAATTTTCCTTGTACAAAAGCAATGAGTTTTTGAAGAGAAAAGGATTTATATCTAAAGCTGAATCATTATTTTTTTTCCATTTTATTTCTTTTCCTTTTTGAATTTTCTTTAATGTTAAATAATTCGACGATAGAGCCTTTGCAAGTGAAACAGTAGTTTCCTTGCATACTCTTGAGGTAAGGGAATTTTCTCAATTTTTTGCTAAAAGTATTAGAGTCAATTGAGAATAATTTCCAATAATTAATTACTTGGTAAATTTTTAAGGCTTATTAGATAACACAAAATTAAGCTAGTATCATCTTTCGATTGGCGTTGTGAGGGTGTTACAACCTTCTTCACACACAAACGTACTCCCGAACCCTGTTTTGGTTAGTAGACCTGAACCTATTCTTTTAGGGACCTTTAAGCTTAGGTGTTCCTTAAAAGGATAGATTCCTTAAGTGGCTAATCGCACCTAAACAAAAAAAGATTGGTGGTGACTCCTTAAGTCAATGTCTAGTGATGGATCCTCGGATCTAAACCTATTCATACAAGTTTATTTGAAATAACATAATTCTAGCTTATTAATATTCCAAAAATTAATAAGCAAGAGATTTAAAAAATGAATCTATTTGTTGAACAAGTTAAAATAGTTATGACTATTTATCAATTATCTATTTCAAATTGCTATAACCTTTTGTTTTGTTATAAAACAAATTTTGCTATTCATACAAGCTTATTTCAAATAAAATAACACAAATTTATTAATATTTAAACAATTAAAAAAATAAAAACATTTAAAAAATAAATCTATTTATCGAATAAGTTTAAATAGTTATGATTATTTGAATAATTATTTATTTTAAATCATTACGACTTTTTTATAAAATATTATTTTTGTTCATACAAGCTTATTCAGATTAAAATAATATTAATTTATTAATATTTCCTCAAATAATAAGTAGATTTTAAAAATAAATATGTCTACCTAAAAAGTCCAAATAGCCATAACTATTTGAATAATTATCTATTTCAAATTGTTATTACCTTTTGTTTGATTCTAAAATAATTGTATCAATTCATATAGGCTTATTCTAAATAAAATAATACTAATTTATTAATATTCCTAAAATTAATGAGTAAGAGATTTAAAAAATGAATTAGTTTACCGAACAATTTTAAATAGTTCTTACTATCTAAACAATTATCTATTTCAAATTG
Organism: Durio zibethinus; assembly: GCF_002303985.1. The sequence goes on along the minus strand of NW_019168468.1, from coordinate 108,697 downwards.
TTTTGACCTCTTGTTTTGTCACAAAACAATTGTTTCTATTCATACACGGTTATTCCAAATAAAATAATATAAATTTATTAATATTTCAAAAATTAATAAGTAGAAATTTAAAAAATAAATATATTTTCTAAACACGTTCAAATAGTTATGATTATTTGAATAATTATTTATTTCAAATAGTTATGATCTTTTATTTTGTCATAAACCAATTGTTTCTATTCATACAAGCTTATTCGAAACAAAATAATACTAATTTATTAGTATTCCAAAAATTAATAAGTAAAAGATTTAAAAAATAAATTCGATGATTGAGCAAACTCAAATAGTTAAGACCATTTGAATAATTATTTATTTCAAATAGCTATGATATTTTGTTTTGTCATAAAATAATTGTTTCTATTCATACAATTTTATTTGAAATAAAATAATACTAATTTATTAATATTCTAAAAATTAATAGGTTGGAGATTTAAAAAATAAATCTATTTAGCAAACACGTTCAAATAGTTATGTCCCTTTGAATAATTATCTATTTAAAATCATTATGACATTTTGTTTTGTCATAAAACAATTGTTTCTCTTCATACAAAATTATTTAGAATAAAATAATACTAATTTATTAATGTTTTAAAAATTAATTAGAGATTAAAAACTAAATTTGTTTACTGAATCAATTCAAATAGTTATGACTACTTGAATAATTATCTATCTCAAATCGTTATGATCTTTATTTTGTCATAAAACAGTTGTTTCTTTTAATATAAGCTAATTCCGATTAAGATAATACTAATTTAATAATAAAAAATAAATGTGTTTTGCCGATCTAGTTCAAATAGTTAAGACTATTAGAATAATTATCTATTTCAAATCATTCTGACCTTTTGTTTAGTCATAAAACAATTATTTCAATTCATACAAGCTTATTTGAAATAAAATAATACTAATTTATTAATATTCAAAAAATTAATAAGCAAGAGATTTAAAAAAATTAATATGTTTACCTAACAAGTTCAAATAGATATAACCATTTGAACAATTATCTATTTAAAATCAAAATGACTTTTTGTTGTCATAAAATAACTATTTCAGTTCATAAAAATTTATCCGAAATAAAATAATACTATTTCATTAATATTTAAAAAATTATTAAGCAAGAGATTTAAAAACTAAAGCTATTTTTCAAACCAATTCAAATAGTTATGATCATTTGAACAAAGATCAATCTCAAATCACTATGATCTTTGTTTTGTCAATAAAGAACTATTTCTTATCATATAAGCTTATTCGAATTAAAATAATGCTAATTTAATAATATTTCAAAAATTAATAAGTAAAAGATTTATTGTCGAATCATTTCAAGTGGTCAGGACTATTAGAATAATTATCTATTTTAAATCATTCTAACCTTTTATTTAGTCATAAAATAATTGTTTCAATTCATACAAGCTTATTTAGAATAAAATAATACTAATTTATTAACATTCAAAAAATTAATAAGCAAGAGATTTGAACAAATAATTATGTTTACCAAACAAGCTCAAATAGTTATTATTATTTGAACAATTATCTACTTAAAATTATTATGAACTTTTGTTTTGTCATAAAACAATTGTTTTAGTTCACAAAAGCTTATCCAAAATAAAATAATTCTATTTTATTAATATTTCAAAAATTAATAAGTAAGAGGTTTAAAAAATAAATTAGTTTATCGAATCAATTCAAATAATTATGGCCATTTGAACAGTTATAAATTTTAAATTGTTATTACCTTTTGTTTTATCATAAAACAATTATTTTTCAACATACAAGATTATTTGGAATAAAATAATACTAATTTATTAATATTTCAAGAATTAGTAAGAGATCTAAAAATAAATAGTTATGACTATTTGAACAACTATGTATTTCAAATTGTTATAACCATTTGTTTTGTCATAAAACAATTATTTTTGTTCATACAAGTTTATTTAGAATAAAATAATACTAATTTAATAATATTCTAAAAATTCATAACTAAAAGATTTAAAAAATAAATTCGTTTGTTAAACCAATTCAAACAATTAAGACTATATAAACATTTTGTTTTGCATTAAAACAATTATTTCAACTCATAAAGTTTATTTAGAATAAAATAAAACTAGTTTGTTAATATTTCAAAATTTTATAAGAGATTTAAAAAATAATACTATTTATCGAATCAGTTAAAATAATTATAACTATTTAAACAATTATTTATTTCAAATCATTATTACTTTTTGTTTTGTCATAAAACAATTGTTTTTGTTCATATAAGTTTGTTTGAAATAAAATAATACTAATTTATTAATATTTAGAAAATTAATCAGTAAGAGATTTAAAAAATAAATTTGTTTACTAAACCATTTCAAATAGTTTTGACTATATGAATAATTATCTATTTCAAATCATATAACTTTTTGTTTTGTCATCAAACAATTGGTTCTGTTCATACTATTTTATTTGAAATAAAATAATACTAATTTAATAACATTTCAAAACTTAATAACCAAGAAAATTAAAAGATAAATCTAATTGTTGAACGAGTTCAAATAGTTAAGATTATATGAATGATTATCTATTTCAAATAGTTATGACCAATTGTTTTGTCATAAAACAATTTTTTTGTTCGCACAAGCTTATTTGAATTAAAATAATACAAATTTAATAATATTTCAAAACTAATAAGTAAGAGATCAAAAAAAATTGTTTATCGAACCAGTTTATATGATTAATACTATTAGAACAATTATCTATTTTCAAATTGTTTATATTTGTTTTATCATAAAAGCAATTGTTTCAATTTATACAAGCTTACTCGAAATAAATTAATACTAATTTATTAACATTCAAAAAATTAAAAAGAAAGAGATTAAGAAAATAAATCTATTTACGAAAAAGTTCAAATAGTTATAACTATTGAAAATTGTCTATTTAAAATTGCTATACCTTTTGTTTTTCATAAAACAATTGTTTTATTAATACAAGTTTATATGGAATAAAATAATACAAATTTATTAATAAGTAAGAGATTTAAAAAATAAAATTTGTTTATCGAATTAGTTAAATAATTATGGCAATTTGAACAATTATCTATTTCAAATTGCTATAACCATTTGTTTTGTTATAAAATAATTGTTTTTTTATCATACAAGCTTATTCGAAATAAAATAATACTAATTTATTAATATTTCAAAAATTAATAAGTATGAGATTTAAAAAATAAAAGTGTTTGTCAAACCAGTTCAAATAGTTAAAACCATAAGAATAATTATCTATTTTAAATTGTTCTAACCTATTTTTAGTCATAAAATGTTTGTTTCATATCATACAAGCTTATTTAGAACAAAATAATCCTAATACATTAACATTTGAAAAAATAAACTTGTTTACCGAATAAGCTCAAGTAGTTATGACTATTTGAAAGATTGATTTTTAAAATCGTTATGATCTTTTGTTTTGTCATAAAACAATTGCTTTAGTTTATAAAAGGTTATCTGAAATAAAATAATACCAATTTTTTAATATTTCAAAAATTAATAAGCAAGAGATTTTAAAAAATAAATGTGTTTTTTGAATAAATTCAAATAGTTGTGACTATTTGAACAATTGTATATTTAAAATCATTATGATATTTTGTTTTATCATAAAAAAATTGTTTCAATTCATTAAAGCTTATTTTAAATAAAATAATAATAATTTATTAATATTTCAAAAATTAATAAGTGATTTAAAAAGTGAATCTGTTTACCAAATCAATTCAAATAATTATGGCTATTTCAACAATTATCTATTTCAAATCATTATGAACATTGTTTTGTCATAAAACAATTGTTTTTCATCATACAAGCCTGTTTGGAATAAAATAATACTAATTTATTAATATTTCAAAAATTAATAAGTAAAATATTTAAAAAATAAATCTATTTATCGAAGTAGTTCTTATTTGAATAATTACCTATTTCAAATCATTATAACTTTTTATTCTATTCTAAATAATTGTTTCAGTTCATAAAAGCTTATTTGAAATAAAATAATACTAATTTAATAATATTATGAAAATTAATAACTAAGGGATTTAAAAAATAAATTTGTTTGTCGAAGCAGTTTAAATAGTTAAGACAATACAAATAATTATCTATTTCAAATCGTTATGAAATTTTGTTTTGTCATAAAACAATTGTTTTAGTTCATACAAGCTTATTTGAAATAAAATAATACAAATTTATTAACATTCCAAAAATTAATAAGTGATTTAAAAAATGAATCTATTTACTGAATCATTTCAAATAATTATGGCCATTTCAACATTCATCTATTTCAAACCATTATTACCTTTTGTTTGGTCATATAACAAGTGTTTTTTATCATTCAAGCTTATTCAGAATACAATAATACTAATTTATTAATCTTTCAAAAATTAATAAGTAAGCGATTTAAAAAATAAATCTGTTCATCAAACTAGTTCAAATAATTATAACTATTTGAATTGTTTACTTCAAATTGTTATAACCTTTTGTTTTTTCACAAAACAATTATTTCTGTTCATACAAGCTTATTTGGAATAAAATAATACAAATATAATAATATTCTAAAAATTAATAACTAAGAGAATTAAAAATAAATTTGTTTGACAAACCAGTTCAAATATTTAAGATTATATGAACAATTATCTATTTCAAAATGTTATGACCTTTTTCTTTGTCACAAAACAAATTTTCAATTCATACTAGCTTATTTGAAATAAAAATAAAATGAATTTGCTAATATTGCAAAAATTAATAAGTAAGATATTTTAAAAAATATTTCTGTTTACCTAACCAATTCAAATAATTATGACTATTTGAACAATTATCTATTTCAAATCATTATAACCTTTTGTTTTGTAGTAAAACAAATGTTGTTGTTCATATAAGTTTGTTTATAATAAAGTAATACTAATCTATTAATATTTCAAAAATTAATAATAGATTTAAAAAATAAATCTATTTATCAAACCAGTTCAAATAGTTATGACTATTTGACAAATTATTTATTTCAAAATATTTTGACTTTTTTTCCTATTATAAAACATTTGTTTCTGTTCATACATGCTTATTTCGATTAAAATAATATTAATTTATTAATATTTCAACAATTAATAAGTAAAAATTTTAAAAAATAAATATGTTTATCGAACTAGATCAAATGGTCATAATTATTTAAATAATTATCTATTTCAAATCATTATGACCCTTTCTTTTGTCATAAAAGATTTGTTTCGGTTTATATAAGTTTATTCGAAATAAAATAATACCAGTTTATTAATATTCCAAAAATTAATAATTAAGAGATTTAAAAAAGTATCTATTTATCGAATAAGTTTAAATGATTATGACTATTTGAACAATTATTTATTTGAAATTGCTATAACATTTTGTTTTGACATAAAATAATTTTTTTTGCTCATACAAGCTTTTTTCAAATAAAATAATACAAAATTATTAATATTAAGACAATTAATAAGTAAAAGATTTAAAAAATAAATATGTTTATCAAACAAAGTCAAATGTTATGACTATTTCAACAATTATTTATTTCAAATTGTTATAACTCTTTTTTTTTTGTTATAAAACAATTGTTTATGTTCATACAAGGTTATTCGGATTAAAATAATACTAATTATTAATATTTTGACAATTAATAAGTAAAAGATTTAAAAAAATAAATATGTTTACCGAACAAATTGAAATAATCATGATTATTTTATTAATTAACTATTTCAAAAAATTATGACCTTTTGTTTTGTAATAAAACAACGGTTTCAATTCAAATAAGCTTATTTGAAATAAAATAATACTAATTTATTAATATTAATTAATGAGTAAGAGACTTAAAAAATAAATTTGTTTATCGAATAAGCTCAAATAGCTATGACTATCTAAATAGTTATCTATTTTAAAACATTATGAGCTTTTGTTTTATCATAAAACAATAGGTTTTGTTCATGCAAGCTTATTTCAAATAAAATAATATAAATTGATTAATGTTACAAAAATTAATAAGTAAAAATTTAAAAAATAAATATGTTTTCTACACACGTTCAAATAATTATATCTATTTGAACAATTATCCATTTCAAATTGTTATGATCTTTTGTTTTGTTATAAACCAATTATTTTTGTTCATAAAAGCTTATTTGCTATAAAATAATACTAATTTATTAAAATTTCAAAAATTAATAAGTAAAATATTTTAAAAAATAAAATATGTTTACTGAGCCGGTTCGAATAGTTATGACTATTTGAACAATTATTTATTTCAAATCGTTATGATCTTTTGTCTTCTTATAAAACAATTGTTTCTACTTATACAAATTTATTCGAAATAAAATAATACCAATTTATTAATATTCTAAAAATTAATAAGTTGGAGATTTAAAAAATAAATCTATTCACTAAACAAGTTCAAATAGTCAAGTCTATTCGAACTATTAGCTATTTCAAATCATTATTTTATTTTGTTTTGCTGTAAAACAATTGTTTCTATTCATACAAAATTATTCAGAATAAAGTAGTGCCAATTTATTAATATTTCAAAAATTAAGAAGAGATTTAAAAAACTAAATCTATTTATTGAACCAGTTTAAATAGTTATGACTATTTGAACAATTATATATCTAAAATTGTTATGATCTTTTTTTTTCTCATAAAGTAATTGTTTCTATTCGTACAAGCTTATTCAGAGTAAAATATTACTAAATTAATAATATTTTAAAAATTAATAAGTAAGAGATTTAAAAAATAAATATGTTTTTGCACCAGTTCAAATAGTTAAAACTATTAGAATAATTAGCTATTTCAAATCATTTTGACCATTTGTTTAGTCATAAAATAATTGTTTCAATTTATACAATTATCTATTTAAAATTGTTATGACATTTTATTTTAACATAAAATAATTGTTTCAATTCATAAAATCTTATCCAAAATAAAATAATGTTACTTTATTCATATTTCAAAATTTGAGAAGTTGGAGATTTAAAAAAATAAATAAGTTTATCGAATCAATTATGACTATTTAAACAATTACTTATTCCTAATCGTTATGACTTTTTATTTTGTCATAAAACAATTGATTTTGTTCACACAAGTTTATTTAGATTAAAATAATATTAATTTATTAATATTTTGACAATTAAAAAGTAAAAGGTTTTCAAAATAAATATGTTACTGAACAAGTTCAAATAGTCATAACTATTTGAATAATTATCTATTTCAAATCTCATAACTATTTGAAAAATTATCTATTTCAAATTGCAATGACCTTTTGTTTCATCATAAAACAATTGTATTAGTTCACTTAGGCTTATTTGAAATAAAAATAATACTAACTTATTAATATTCCAAAAATTAATGAGTAAGAGATTTAAAATATGAATATGTTTACCGGACAAGTTCAAATGGTTATGACCATTTGAATAATTATCTATTTCAAATGTTATGACCTTTGTTGTGTCATAAAATAATTGTTTATGTTCATATAAGCTTATTTCGAATAAAATACAATCATAACTAATTATAATGATCTCCAAAAAGATTAATAAAGGCCCAAAAATTTTAGAAATTATTTGGTTTCCCTTAAACATATTCAAATAGTTATGACTATTTGAACAATTATCTATTTCAAATATAGACCTTTATGATGAAATAAAATCATAATATTATTATATTCTAATATTTGTTTTGAATTCATATATTAACATTACATTATTTTTTCAAATAGTTTCTATTCATACAAGTTAAAATAATATGAAATGAAGAAATAAAGATTAATATTTATTTATTAATAAATTGTCCAAAATTAGTTCATACAAACTTATCTGATAAAATTAATAAAAACTAAAGTTGTTTTTCCAAACCAGTTTAAATAGTTATGACTATTTGAAGAAATATCAATCTCAAATCATTATGATTTTTGTTTTCTCATAAAACAATTGTTTTTGATCATATAAGCTTATTCGAATAAAATTAATACTAATTTAATAATATTTCAAAAATTAATAAGAGATTTAAAAAATTAATGTGTTTACCGAACTAGTTCAAATAGTTAAGACTATTAGAATAATTATTTATTTCAAATTGCTCAGACCTTTTGTTTAGTTATACAATAATTGTTTCAATTCATACAAGCTTATTTGGAATAAAATAATACTAATTTATTAACATTCAAAAAATTAATAAGCATGAGATTTGAAAATATAAATCTATTTACCGAACAAGTTCAAATAGTTATGACTATTTAAATAATTATTTATTTAAAATCATTTGACCATTTGTTTTATCATAAAATAGTTGTTTTAGTTCATAAAATCTTATCCAAATAAAATAATACTACTTTATTAATATTTCAAAAGTTATTAAGTAAAAGATTTAAAAAATAAATTAGCTTACCGAATCAGTTCAAATAATTATGGCCATTTGAACAACTATCTATTTCAAATCATTATTACCTTTTGTTTTGTCATAAAACAATTGTTTTCAACATACAAGTTTATTTGAAATAAAATAATACTAATTCATTAATATTTCAAGAATTAATAAGAGATTTAAAAAATATATCTATTTACCAAACTAGTTCAAATAGTTATGATTATATGAATAATTACCTATTTTAAATTGTTATAACCTTTTGTTCTATCATAAAACAATTGTTTTATATCCATACAAGCTTATTCAGAATAAAATAATACTAATTTAGTAATATTCTAAAAATTAATAACAAAGATATTTAAAAAATAAATCCGTTTGCTGAACTAGTTCAAATAGTTAAGACCATATGAATAAATATTTATTTCAAATTGTTATGACCATTTGTTTTGTCATAAAACAATTATTTAAGATCATACAAGCTTATTCGAAATAGAATAAAACTAATTTTTAATATTTCAAAAATTTATAAGTAAAGGATTAAGAAAATAATTCTGTTTACCCAATTAGTTTGAATAATTATAACTATTTGAATAATTATTTATTTCAAATCATTATTACTTTATGTTTTGTCATAAAATAATTGTTTTTGTTAATATAAGTTTATTTGAAAGAAAATAACACTAATTTATTAATATTTAGAAAATTAATCAGTAAGAGAATTAAAAAGTAAATTTGCTTATCAAACTATTTCAAATAGTTTTGACTATTTGAATAATTATATATTTCTAATCGTCATAATATTTTAGTTTGTCATCAAACAATTGGTTCTATTCATACTATTTTATTCAGAATAAAATAATATTAATTTAATAATATTTTGAAACTTAATAACCAAGAAAATTAAAAAATAAATCTAATTGTCGAACCAGTTCAAATAGTTAAGACTACATGAATGATTATCTATGTCAAATTGTTATAACCTTTTGTTTTATCGTAAAACAATTGTTTTGTTCGTACAAGCTTATTAGGATTTAAATAATACTAATTCAATAATGTTTTAAAAATTGATAAGTAAGATTTAAAAAATAAATTTGTTTATCGAATAGGTTCAAATGGTTAAGACTATTAGAATAATTATCTATTTAAAATCATTCTGACCTTTTGTTTAGTTATAAAACAATTGTTTCAGTTCATATAAGCTTATTCAAAATAAATCAATACTAATTTATTAACATTCAAAAAATTAATTACGAAAAGAGATTCAAAAAAATAAATCTGTTTACTAAACAAGTTCAAATAGTAATTACTATTTGAGTAATTGTCTATTTAAAATCATTATAACCAATTGATTTGCCATAAAACAATTGTTTCAGTTAGTACAAATTTAAACAGAATAAAATAATATTAATTTATTAATATTTTTGAAATTAATAAGTAAGAAATTTAAAAATTAAATTTGTTTATTGAATCAGTAAAAATAATTATGGCCATTTGAATGATTATCTATTTGAAATCGTTATGAGCTTTTGTTTTGTCATAAAACAATTGTTTTTAACTATACAAGCTTATTCAAAATAAAATAATAATAATTTATTAATATTTAAAAAATTAATAAGTAAGAGATTTAAAAAATAAATCTGTTTACCGAACTAGTTCAAATAGTTACGACTATTTGAACAATTTTCAATCTCAAATTGTTAACATTTTTGTTTTGTCATTAAACAATTATTTTTGATCATAGAAGCTTATTCAATTATAAATAATACTAATTTAATAATATTCCAAAAATTAATAAGAGATTTAAAAATTAAATGTGCTTGCGTCACTAGTTCAAATAATTAAAACCATTAGAATAATTATCTATTACAGATTGTTTTGATATTTTGTTAAGTCAAAAAATATTTATTTCATATCTTACAAGCTTATTCAAAATAACATAATCAAATTTATTAACATTTGGAAAATTAAAAAACAAAAGATTTGAAAAAATAAATATGTTTATTGAATAAGTTCAAATAGTTATAATTATTTGAACAATTATTTATTTAAAATTGTTATGACCTTTCATTTTGACATATAACAATTGTTTCAATTCATAAAAGCATATCCAAAATAAAATAATAATAATTTCTTTATATTTTAAAAATTAATAAGTAAGAGTTTAAAAAAATAAATTTGTTTACCGAATAAATTCAAATAGTTATGACTATTTAAACAATTATCTATTTAAAATTGTTATGACCTTTTGTTTTGTCTTAAAACAATTGCTTCAGTTCCTACAAGCTTATTCGAAATAAAATAATATTAATTTATTAATATTCCAAAAATTAATAAGTGATTTAAAAAATGAATCTGTTTACCAAATTAGTTCAAATAATTATCACCATTTCAATAATTATCTATTTCAAATCATTGTTACCTTTTGTTTGATCATATAACAATTATTTTATATCATACAAGCTTATTCAGAATAAAATAATGCTAATTTCTTAATCTTTCAAAAATTAATAAGTAAGAGATTTAAAAAAATTTGTTTATTGAATCAGTTCAAATAGTTATGACTATTTGAGGAATTGTATACTTCAAATCAATTATTTACAAAATAAACCTTTTGTTCTATTATAAAATAATTATTTATGTTCATACATGCTTGTTCAAAATAAAATAATACTAATCTAATAATATTTCAAAAATTAATAACTAAGAGATTTAAAAATTAAATGTTTTTGTCAAACTAGTTCAATTTGTTAAGACTATATAAATAATTATTTATTTCAAATTGTTATGACTTTTTGTGTTATAAAACAATTTTTTCAATTCATACTAGCTTATTTGAAAAAAACTAAAATGAATTTATTAATATTGCAAAAATTAATAAGAGATTTAAAAAATAATTATGTTTACCTAACCAGTTCTAATAATTATGACTATTTGAATAATTATCTATTTCAAAATGTTATAACCTTTTGTTTTGTCATAAAATATGTTTTTGTTCTTATAAGTTTGTTTAGAATAAAATAATACAAATCTATTAATATTACAAAAATTTATAAGAGATTTTAAAAATAAATCTTTTTATCAAACTAGTTCAAATAGTTATAACTATTTGAGTAATTAATTATTTCAAATCATTTTGACTTTTTGTTCCATTATAAAACAATAGTTTCTATTCATACAAGCTTATTTAGATTAAAACAATACTAATTTATTATTATTTTGCCAATTAATAATTAAAAAATTTAAAACATAAATATGCTTACCAAACTAGATCAAATAGTCATGGCTATTTGAATAATTATCTATTTCAAATTATTATGACTTTTGTTTTGTCATAAGAAAATTATTTCAGTTCATATAAGGTTATTCGAAATAAAATAATACTAAGTTGTTAATATTCCAAAAATTAATAATTAAGAGATTTAAAAAATAAAACTATTTACCAAATGAGTTTAAATAACTATGACTATTTAAACAATTATCTATTTGGAATTGCTATAACCTTTTGTTTTGTCATAAAAAGATTTCATCTGTTTATACAAGCCTATTTCAGATAAAATAATTCAAATTTATTACTAACAAGATAATTAATAAGTAAAAGATTTAAAAAATAAATTTGTTCACCACACAAGTTCAAATCATTATGACTATTTGTTAGCCTTGAATTAATCCTTATTTTGAAATGACAAAACATTAAAGCTAAATAAACTTGATCAAGATTTTGAAAAATGATTTATTTAGTACATGTTCTTAAGTTTTATATTTTGGTACTAAATAAATAATATGATTTTCAAAGCTTAAACAAACCTTTCTTTGTTTTCATATTTCTCAAACCAAATCTATCTTTAAAGATTATTTATTTAAGCTTAAATGAAAGTCCAATTGTTGTTTTTAAAGTGGACTTATTCATTTTGGACTTAATACAATTTTGATAATATTGGTTTTGAGAAATAGATTAACTTAAGTTTTCCAAGAATAAAGTTTTCCAACATCAAACTTGTTTTATTTTTCTGTATTAATTCACAAAGTCTTAATATTTGAATTTTATATGGTTGGAAAGCTCTTTGAGTCTACTTTCTAATGGACTAAACAAAATCAAAATCCAAATTTTCTAAGAAAAGATTTTGAATTTTTACTAGACACTCTGCAGTTGTCAAAAAAACTGCACAATGTGTAATTTTGAAAATTCACTATAATTTATACACAGTGAATTAGGTGATGAACTTTATATGGATAGAAAGCCCTTTAAGTCTAGTTTCTAAATCCTGAAATGGTTTGTGATTTGGATTTGTATAACTCAAGTTATGATCAAATTAGTAAGTAGAATGCAAAACGGGAAACTACCACCCAGCATGTACAGGATCGATCCCCTCTGGAAGGGATCGATTGGTTTTCAAACAGAATGCTCCCAGGACTGAAAATCTAGAAAAGGGATCGATCCCCTACAAAGGGGATCGATCGGTTAGGCTATTTTCAAAGGAAATTTGGTTCAAATAGTTATAACTATTTGAACAATTATCTATTTCATATTGTTATAACATTTTATTCTATAATAAAACAATTGTTGCTATTCATACAAGCTTATTCAAAATAAAATAATACTAATTTAGTAATATTATGAAAATTAAAAACTAAAAAATTTAAAAAATAAATATGTTTGTTGAACCAATTCAAACAATTAAGACTATATGAACAATTATTTAACTCAAATTGTTATGACCTTTTGTTTTATCATAAAATAATTATTTCAGCTTGTACAAATTTATTCGGAATAGAGTTAAACTAATTTATTAATATTTCAAAAATTTAAAAGAGATTTAGAAAATAATTCTATTTATAGAACTAGTTCAAATAATTATAACTATTTAAACAATTATCTATTACAAAATCATTATTACTTTTTATTTTGTAATAAAAAATATATTTTTTTGTTAATATAAGTTTGTTCAAAATAAAATAATACTAATTTATTAATATTTATCAAACCAGTTCAAATAGTTAAGACTATTTGAGCATTTATTTATTTCAAATTGTTATGACTTTTTGTTGTGTTATAAAACAATAGTTTCTATTCATACAAGCTTATTTGGATTAAAATAATATCAATTTATTAATATTTCAACAATTAACAACTAAAAAATTTAAAACATAAATATTCTTACCGAACTAGATCAAATAGTCATGAATATTTGAATAATTATCTATTTCAAATCGTTATGACCTTTTGTTTTATCATAAAAAAATCATTTCGGTTCATATAAGCTTATTCAAAATAAAATAATATTAAGTTATCAATATTCTGAAAATTAATAATTAAGAGATTTAAAAAATGAATTTGTTTAACAAACAAGTTTAAATAATTATGATTGTTCGAATAATTATCTCTTTGAAATCGTTATAACCTTTTGTTTTGTCATAAAATGATTTTTTTTCTATTCATACAAGCTTATTTTGAATAAAATAATACAAATTTATTAATATTAAGACAATTAATAAGTAAAAGATCTAATAAATCTACCCGACCAAGTTCAAATCTTTATGACTATTTAAACAATTATTTATTTCAAATTGTTATAATCTTTTGTTTCATCATAAAACAATTGTTTCTGTTCATACAAGCTTATTCAGATTAAAAAATATTAATTATTAATATTTCGACAAGTAATAAGTAAAAGATTTAAAAATAAATATGTTTATCGAACAAGTTCAAATGGTCATGAGTATTTGAATAATTAATTATTTCAAATCATTGTGACCTTTTGTTTTGTAATAAAACAATTGTTTCAGTTTATATAAGCTTATTTGAAATAAAATAATACTAATTTATTAATATTCTAAAAATTAATGAGTAAGAGAATTAAAAAATTAATCTATTTACCAATCTTATTCAAATAGTTATGACTATCTGAACAATTATCTATTTCAAAACATTATGACCTTTTGTTTTGTCATAAAACAATTGGTTCTGTTCATGCAAGCTTATTTTGAAAAAAATAATATAAATTTATTAATATTCTAAAAATTAATAAGTAAAAATTTAAAAAATAAATATGTTTTCTGAACACGTTCAAATAGTTATGACTATTTGAACAATTATTTTTCAAATTGTTATGACCTTTAGTTTTGTCATAAGCCAATTGTTTCATTCATAAAAGCTTATTCAGAATATAATAATAATAATTTATTAAAATTCCAAAAATTAATAAGTAAAAGATTTAAAAAATAAATTTGTTTACTGAGCGAGTTTGAATAGTTATGACCATTCAAATAATTATTTATTTCAAATCATTTTGATCTTTAGTTTTGTCATAAAATAATTGTTTCTATTCATACAATTTTATTTAAAATAAAATAATACTAATTTATTAATATTCTAAAATTAATAAGTTGGAGATTTAAAAAATAAATATGCTTACTGAACAAGTTCAAATAATCATGTCTATTTGAATTATTATCTATTTCAAATCTTTATTTATACAAAATTATTCAGAATAAAATAATATTAGTTTATTAATATTTCAAAAATTAATAAGAGATTTAAGAATTAAATTTATTTATCGAACCAATTCAAATACTTATGGCTATTTGAACAATTATCTATCTCAAATTATTATGATATTTGTTTTGTAATAAAACAAATGCTTCTGTTCATACAAACTTATTATGAGTAAAATATTGCTAAATTAATAATATTCCAAAAATTAATAAGAGCTTTGAAAAATAAATGTGTTAATTGAATCAATTCAAATAGTTAAGACTATTAGAACAATTATCTATTTCAAATCATTCTTACCTTTTGTTTATTCATAAAACAATTATTTCAGTTCATCCAAGCTTATTCAGAATAAAATAATTGTAATTTATTAATATTCAAAAAATTAATGAGCAAGAGATTTAAATAAAATAAATCTATTTATCAAACAAGTTCAAATAGATTTGACTATTTGAACAATTATCTATTTAAAGTTGTTATAACCTTTTGTTTTGTCATAAAACAATTGTTTCATTTCATAAAAACTTATTCGAAATAAAATAACACTACTTTATTAATATTTCAAAAATTAATAAGCAAGAGATTTAAAACTAAAGTTATTTTCTGAACTAGTTCAAATAGTTATGACTATTTGAACAAATATCATTCTCAAATCTTTATGATTTTTGTTTTCTCATAAAACAATTGTTTTTGATCATACAAGCTTATTCGAATAAAAATAATATTAATTTAATAATATTCCAAAAATTAGTGAAAGATTTAAAAAATAAATGTATTTGCCGAACTAGTTCAAATAGTTAAGACCATTAAAATAATTATCTATTTTAAATCATTCGAACCTTTTATTAATATTTAAAAAATTAATCAGTAAGAGATTTAAAAAGTAAAACTATTTACCAAACCCTTTTAAATAGTTTTGACTATTTGAATAATTATCTATTCCAATTCATTATAACCTTTTATTTTGTCATCAAACAATTGGTTCTATTCATACTATTTTATTCAAAATAAAATAATACTAATTTAATAATATTTTGACACTTAACAACCAAGAAAATTAAAAAATAAATCAAATTGCTAAACCATTTCAAATAGTAAGACTATATGAACGATTATCTATTTCAAATCGTTATGACGTTTTGTTTTGTCATAAAACAATTATTTTTTATCATACAAGCTTATTCGAAATAAAATAATACTAATTTATTAATATTTCAAAAATTAAAAGTAAGAGATTTAAAAAATAAATCTGTTTACCGAATTAATTCAAATAATTATGACTATTTGAGCAATTATCAATCCAAATCGTTAAGATCTTTATTTTGTCATAAAACAATTGTTTCTGATCATAAAGCTTATTTAGTTAAAAATAATACTAATTTAATAATATTTCAAAAATTAATAAGCAAGAGATTTAAAAAATAAATGTGTTTGCGAACCAGTTCAAATAGTTAAAACTATTAGAATAATTATATAGTTTAAATCATTCTAACCTTTTTTTTAGTTAGAAAATATTTGTTTCATATCTTATAATCTTATTTGAAATAAAATAATCAAATTTATTAACATTTGAAAAATTAGTAAGGAAAAGTTTGAAAAAATAAATCTGTTTATCGAACAAGTTCAAATAGTGATTACTATTTGAACAATTATTTATTTAAAATCATTATGACCTTTTGTTTTGATATAAAATAATTGTTTTAGTTTATAAAAGCTTATCCAAAATAAAAGAATACTAATTTCTTAATATTTCAAAAATTAATAAGCAATAGTTTAAAAAAATAAATTAGTTTACTAAACAAATTCAAATAGTTACGCTTATTTGAACAATTGTCTATTTAAAATCATTATGACCTTTTTTTTTGTCATAAAAAAATTGTTTCAATTCATAAAAGCTTATTCAAAATAAAATAATACTAATTTACTAATATTTCAAAAATTAATAAGTAAGTAATTTAAAAAGTAAATCGGTTTACCAAATCAGTTCAAATAATTGTGGCCATTTTAACAATTATCTATTTTAAATCACTATAACCTTTTGTTTGGTTATATAACAATTGTTTTTTATTATACAAAGTTTATTCAGAATAAAATAATAGTAATTTATTAATCCCTCAAAAATTAATAAGAGATTTAAAAAATAAATTTATTTACCACACCAGTTTAAATAGCTATGACTATTTGAATAATTGTATACTTCAAATAGTTATAACCTTTCGTTCTGTCATAAAAAAATTATTTCTGTTTATACAAGCTTATTCAAAATAAAATAATACTAATATAAAAATATTCCAAAAATTAATAATTTAGAGATTTAAAAAATAAATTTGTTTGCTAAACTAGTTCAAATAGTTAATACTATATGAACCCTTATCTATTTCAAATCATTTTTGTTTTCTCATAAAACAATTTTTTCAATTCACACTAACTTATTTGGAATAAAATAAAGTGAATTTATTCATACAAAAAAATTAATATGTAAGAGATTTAAAAAGTATTTCTATTTACCTAACCAGTTTAAATAATTATGACTATTTGAATAATTATCTTTTTCAAATAGCTATAACCTTTTGTTCTGTCATAAAACAAATGTTTTTGTTCATGTAAGTTTGCTCGGAATAAAAGAATACTAATCTATTAATATTTCAAAAATTAATAAGGGATTTAAAAAATAAATCTGTTTATCAAATTAGTTCAAATAGTTATGATTATTTGAGCAATTATTTATTTCAAATTGTTATGACTTTTTGTTCTATTATAAAACAATAGTTTTTGTTCATACAAGCTTATTTGGATTAAAATAATACCAATTTATTAATATTTCAACAATTAATAAGTAAAAAATTTTAAAAATAAATATGCTTACCGAAATAGATCAAATAGTCATGACTATTTGAATAATTATCTATTTCAAATCGTTATGACCTTTTGTTTTGTCATAAAAAATCATTTTGGTTCATATAAGCATATTTGAAATAAAATAATACTAAGCTATTAATATTCTAAAAATTAATAATTAAGAGATTTAAAAAATGAATCTATTTAACAAACAAGTTTAAATAATTATGACTATTTGAACAATTATCTATTTGAAATTGCTATAACATTTTGTTTTGCCATAAAATGATTTTTTTCTATTCATACAAACTTATTTTGAAAACAATAATACAAATTTATTAATATTAAGACAATTAATAAGTAAAAAATTTTAAAAATAAATTTGTTTACCGAACAAGTTCAAATCGTTATGACTATTTGTGCAAATATTTATCAAATTGTTATGACCTTTTTTTTTGTTATAAGACAATAGTTTTTATTCATATAAGCTTATTCGGTTTAAAATAATACCAATTTATTAATATTTCAATAACTAATAAGTAAAAAATTTAAAAAATATATATGCTTACCGAACTAGATCAAATAGTCATGACTATTTGACTAATTATCTATTTCAAATGGTTACGACATTTTCTTTTGTCATAAAAAAAATTATTTCAATTCATACAAGCTTATTTGAAATAAAATAATACTAAGTTATTAATATTATGAAAATTAATAATTAAGAGATTAAAAAAATGAATTTGTTTGTCGAACAAGTTTAAATAATTTTGACTATTTTGACAATTATCTATTTGAAATCACTATAACCTTTTGTTTTGTCATAAAATGATTTTTTCTGTTCATCAAGCTTATTTTGAAAAAATAATACAAATTTATTAATATTCAGGCAATTAATAAGTAAAAGATTTAAAAAATAAATCTATTTATTGAACAATATCAAATCTTTATGACTATTTGAAAATTTATTTATTTCAAATTGGTATGACTTTTTATTTTATCATAAAATAATTGTTTCTATCATACATGTTTATTTCAATTAACAAAATATTAATTTATTAATATTTTGACAATTAATAAGTGGAATATTTAAAAAATAAATATGTTTTTTGAACAAGTTCAACTAGTAATAATTATTTGAATAATTATCTATTTCAAATCATTGTGACCTTTTGTTTTGTAATAAAACAATTATTTTAGTTCATATAAGCTTATTTGAAATAAAATAATACTAATTTTTTAATATTCCAAAAATTAATGAGAAAGAGAATTAAAAAAGGAATCTTGTTACCTAACATATTCAAATAGTTATGACTATCTGAATTGTTATATATTTCAAATCATTATGACCTTTTGTTTTGCAATAAAACAATTGTTTTAGTTCATATAAGCTTATTTGAAATAAAATAATACTAATTTATTAATATTCTAGAAATTAATGAGAAAGAGAATTAAAAAATAAATCTTGTTACCAAACATGTTCAAATAGTTATGACTATTTGAATAATTATTTATTTTAAAATATTATGACATTTTGTTTTCTCATAAAACATTTGGTTCTATTCATGCAAGCATATTTTGAATAAAATAATAAAAATTTATTAACATTTCAAAAATTAATAAGTAAAAATTAAAAAATAAATATATTTTCTAAACATTTTCAAATAGTTATGACTATTTAAACAATTATTATTTCAAATTGTTATGACATTTTGTTTTGTCATAAACCAATTGTTTCTGTTCATAAAAGCTTATTTGAAATGAAATAATACTAACTTATTAAAATTCCAAAAATTAATAAGTATAAGATTTAAAAAATCAATTTGTTTATCAAGAGGTTCAAATAATTCGGACTATTTGAACAATTATTTATTTCAAATCATTATGATCTTTTGTTTTGTCATAAAAAAATTGTTTCTATTCATACAAGTTTATTCGAAATAAAATAATACTAATTTATTAATATTTTAAAAATTAATATGTTGAAAATTTAAAAAATAAATTTGTTCACCAAACAAGCTTAAATAGTCATGTCCATTTGAACTATTATCTATATCAAATTGTTATTATATTTTGTTTTGTCATAAAATAATTGTTTCTACTCATACAAAATTATTGAAAATAAAATAATACTAATTTATTAATATTTCAAAAATTAATAAAAGATTTAAAAACTAAATCTTTATATTGAACCAATTCAAATAATTATGATTTTTTGAACAATTATATATCTCAAATCGTTATGATATTTTTTTTGTCATAAAGTAATTGTTTTTGTTCATACAAGCTTATTTGGAGTAAAATATTGATAAATTAATAATATTCTAAAAATTAATAAAAGATTTAAAAAATAAATGTGTTTGCCAAACTAATTCAAATAGATAAGAAAATTAGAACAATTATCTATTTCAAATCGTTTTGACCTTTTGCTTGTCATAAAATAGTATTTTCAGTTCATACATGCTTATTCAAAATAAAATAATACTAATTTATTAGCATTCAGAAATTAATAAACAACAAATTTTAAAAAATAAATTTGTTTATCAAACAAGTTCAAATAGTTATGACTATTTGAACAATTATCTATTTAAAATAAATATGACCTTTTGTTTTATCATAAAACAATTTTTTCAATTTATAAAAGCATATCTGAAATAAAATAATATTACTTTATTAATACTTCAAAAATTGATATATTAGAGATTTAAAAAATAAATCGAACTAGTTCAAATAATTATGGTCATTTGAACAATTATATATTTCAAATCATTACAAACTTTTGTTTTTTCATAAAATAATTGTTTTTCATCATACAAGCCTATTTGGAATAAAATAGTATTAATTTATCAAATTTTCAAAAATTAATAGGAAGGAGATTTAAAAAATATATCTATTTACTGAATCAATTCGTATTTAAACAATTATCTATTTTAAATTGTTGTAACCTTTTGTTCTATCATAAAATAATTGTTTCAATTCATATAAGCTTATTTGGAATAAAATAATACTAATTTAATAATATTCCCAAAATTAATAACTAAGAGATTTAAAAAATAAATCTGTTTGTTGAAGTAGCTCAAACAGTTAAGACTATTGAACAATTATCTACTTGATATCATTATGACCATTTGTTTTATCATAAAACAATTGTTTTAGGTCATAGAAGCTTATTCAAAATAAAATAATACTAATTTATTAATATTCCAAAAATTAATAAGTAAGTTATTAAAAAGTGAATCTGTTTATCGAATCAATTCAAATAATTATGATCATGTTATCAATTATCTATTTCAAATTGTTATTACCTTTTGTTTTGTCATATAACAATTGTATTCGAACATTCAATTTTATTTGGAATACAATAATACTATTTATTAATCTTTTAAAAATTAATAAGTAAGAGATTTAAAAAATAAATCTATTTACCGAACTAGTTCAAATAGCAATGACTATTTGAACAATTGTAAACTTCAAATTGTTATAACCTGTTGTTTTGTAATAAAACAATTATTTTTGTTCACACAAGCTTATTCGAAATAAAATAATACTAATATAATAATATTATGAAAATTAAAAGCTAAGAGAATTAAAAAATAAATTTATTTGTCGAATCAGTTCCAATATTTAAGACTATATGAACAATTATCGATTTCAAATCGTTATGACCTTTTGTTTTGTCATAAAATAAGTATTTTTGAATCATAATAGCTTACTTGGAATAAAATAAAATGAACTTATTAATATTTTAAAAATAAATAAGTAAGAGATTTAAAAAATAATTCTATTTACCTATCCAGTTCAAATAATTATGATTATTTAAACAATTATCTATTTCAAATCATTATGACATTTTGTTTTGTCATAAAACAAATGCTTTTGTTCATATAAGTTTGTTCGAAATAAAATAATACTAATCTATTAATATTTCAAATATTAATAAGAGATTTAAAAAATAAATCTACTTATCAAACTAGTTCAAATAGTTTTGACTATTTGAGCAATTATTTATTTTAAATCGTTATGACTTTTTGTTCTATTATAAAATAATTGTTTCTATTCATACATGCTTATTTGGACTAAAATAATACTAATTTATTAATATTGCAACAATTGATAACTAAAATTTAAAAAATAAATATGTTTACTGAACTGGATCAAATAATCATGATTTTTTGAATAATTGTCTATTTCAAATTGTTATGACCTTTTGTTTTGTCATAACAAAAATGTTTCAGTTCATATAAGCTTATTCGAAATAAAATAATACTAATTTACTAGTAATTCAAAAATTAATAATAAAGAAATTTAAAAAGATGAATCTGTTTACTGAAAAAGTTTAAATAATTATGACTGTTTGAACAATTATCTATTTGAAATTGCTATAACCTTTTGTTTTGTCACAAAAGAATTTTATCTATTCATACAATCTTATTTCAAATAATATAAGTCAAATTTATTAATATTAAGACAATTAAAAATGTAAAAGATTTAAAAAATAAATTTGTTTACCAAACAAGTTCAAATGTTATAACTATTTGTGTAATTATTTATTTCAACTTGTTATGGCTTTTTGTTTTATCATAAAACAATTGTTTCTGTTCATACAAGTTTATTTAGATTAAAATAATATTAATTTATTAATATTTCGACAATTAATAAGTAAAAGATTTAAAAAAATAAATATGTTTGCCAAATAAGTTCAAATAGTCATGACTATTTAAATAATTATCTATTTCAAATCATTATGACTTTTTCTTTTGTAATAAAATAATTGTTTCAGTTCATATAAGTTTATTTGAAGTAAAATAATACTTAATATTTCAAAAATTAATGAGTAAGAGAACAAAAAAAAGAATCCATTTACCAAATAAGTTCAAATAGTTATGACTATATGAACAATTATCTATTTTAAAACATTATGACCTTTCGTTTTGCCACAAAATAATTGGTTTTGTTCATGCAAGCTTATTTTGAATAAAATAATTTAAATTTCTTAATATTCCAGAAATTAATAAGAAAAAAAATGTTTTCTAAACACATTCAAATAGTTATGACTATTTGAACAATTATCTATTTCAAATCATATGATCTTTTGTTTCATCATAAACTAATTGTTTTTACTCATAAAAACTTATTCGGAATAGAAATAATACTAATTTATTAAAATTCTAAAAATTAATAAGTAAAAGATTTAAAAAATAAAATCTGTTTAACGAACGAGTTCAAATAGTTATGACTATTTGAACAATTATTTATTTCAAATTATTATGATATTTTGTTTTGTCATAAAACAATTGTTTCTATTCAAATAAGTTTAATCAAAATAAAATAATACTAATTTATTAATATTTTAAAAATTAATAAGTTGGAGATTTAAAAAATAAATATGTTTGCCTCACAAATTCAAATAGTCATGTCCATTTGAACTATTATCTATTTCAAATCATTATGGCATTTTGTTTGTTGTAAAACAATTGTTTTATTCATATAAAACTATTCAGAATCAAGTAATACTAATTTATTAATATTTCAAAAATTAATAAGACATTTAAAAGCTAAATTTGTTTACTAACCTAGTTTAAATAGTTATGACTATTTCAACAATTACCTATCTCAAATAGTATGGTCTTTGTTTTGTCATAAAACAAATTGTTTCTATTCATGCAAGCTTATTCTAAATAAAATAATGCTAAACTAATAATATTCTAAAAATTAATAAGTAAGAGATTTAAAAAATAAATGTGCTTGCTGAACCAGTTATAATAGTTAAGACTATTAGAATAATTGTCTATTTCAAATCATTCTGACCTTTTGTTTTGTCAGAAAATTTTTTTTTTAGTTCATACAAGCTAATTTGAAATAAAATAATATAATTTTATTAACATTCAAAAATTAACAAGCAAGAAATTTAAAAAATAAATCTGTTTACTGAATAAGTTCAAATAGTTATGACTATTTGAACAATTATCTATTTAAAATTGTTATAAACTTTTGTTTTATAATAAAACAATTATTTTAGTTTAATAAAACTTATCAAAAATAAAATAATATTACTTTATTAATATTTCAAAATTTGAGAAGTTGGAGATTTAAAAAATAAATCAGTTTATCGAATTAGTTCAAATAATTATGGCCATTTAAACAATTATCTATTTCAAATTAGTTATGAACTTTTTATTTTGTTATAAAACAATTGTTTTTCATCATACAAGTTTATTTGGAATAAAATAATATTAATTTATTAATATTTCAAAAACTAATAAGTAGGAGAATTGAAAAATAAATATACTTACAAGACCAGTTTAAATAGTTATTACTATTTGAATAATAATATATTTCAAATCATAAAATAATTGTTTATGTTCACACAAGCTTATTCGAAATAAAATAATTCTTATCTAATAATATTATGAAAATCAATAACTAAGATATTTAAAAAATAAATTTGTTTGTCGAACTAATTCAAATAGTTAAGGCTATATGAATAATTATCTATTTCAAATCGTTATGACATTTTGTTTTGTCGTAAAACAAATATTTTTGTTCATATAAGTTTGTTTTGAATAAAATAACATTTATTTTTTAATATTTTGAAAATTAATAAAAGATTTAAAAAAATAAATCTATTTACCAAACCAATTTAAGTAGTTATAACAATTTGAGCAATTATTTTATTTCAAATCATTATAACCATTTGTTTTGTCATAAAATAATTATTTCTATTGATATAGTCTTATTCAAAATAAAGTATGCTAATTTATTGATATTCTAAAAATTAATAAATAACGGATTCAAAAAATGAATCTACTAGCCTGACGAGTACAAACAGTTAAACAAATTTATTTTTTAAATCTCTTAGTTATTAATTGTCAAAATATTATTAGATTAGTATTATTTTATTCTAAATAAGCTTGTATGAATAAAAATAATAATTTTATTAGAAAACAAAAGGTTATAACAAATTAAAATATATAATTGTTCAAATAGGTATAATTATTTGAAGTGGTTCCGTAAATAACATTATTTTTTAAATCTCTTTAAATTTTAAAATATTAATAAATTAGTTTTATTTTATTATGAATAAACTTGGATGAGTTGAAATAATTGTTTTATAACAAAACAAAAGGTTATAACAATTTAAAATAATAGATAATTATTCATATAGTCTTAACTATTTGAATTGGATTGACAAACAAATTTATTTTTTAAATCTCTTAGTTATGAATTTTTAGAATATTATTAATTTAATATTATTTTATTTCAAATAAATTTATATGAATAGAAATAATTATTTTATAATAGAACAAAAGGTTGTAACAATTTGAAATAGATAATTGTTCAAATAGTCATAACTGTTTGAACTTCAGTAAATAGATTTATTTTTTGAATCTCATACTAATTCTTGAAATATTAATAAATTAGTATTATTTTATTTCAAATAAACTTGTATGTTCAAAAATTATTGTTTTATGACAAAACGAAAAGTACTAACAATTTTATTTGAAAAAAGCTTGTATGTTGAAAAACAATTGTTTTATGACAAAATGAAAGGTAATAACGATTTGAAATAGATAATTATTTAAATATCCATAATTATTTAAACTAATTTAGTAAATGATTTATTTTTTAAATCTCTTATTAATTTTTAAAATATTAATAAACTAGTATTATTTTATTTTGGATAAACTTTTGTGAACTAAAACAATTGTTTTATGACAAAACAAAAGTTCACATTGATTTTAAATAGATAATTATTTAAATAATTATAGCTATTTGAACTTGTTCAGTA
>NW_019168468.1:54578-82154 GCF_002303985.1 Durio zibethinus | reverse complement strand
TAGGATCAACTAACCCATGTGCAAGTGCCCTTCACATGGAAACTTTCCCTTCTTCGGCCTTCAAAGTTCTCATTTGAATATTTGCTACTACCACCAAGATCTGCACTGATGGCCACTCCACTTGAGCTTACACCCTAGGTTTTACGATGACCGTCATGCCCTTCTACTCATCGAGGCCTGCCCTTGCCCCGACGATCAGGTATAGGTCACGTGCTTAAGCGCCATCCATTTTCGAGGCTAGTTGATTCGACAGGTGAGTTGTTTCACACTTTTTAGTGGATTTCGACTTCCATGACCACCGTTGCTATCTTAATCGACCAACACCCATTGTGGGTTTTGGGTTAGCGTGTAGTTGGGCACCGTAACCTAGCTTTCGGTTCATCCCACATCACCAATTCTTCTTACCAAAATGGCCCACTTGGAGCTCTCGATTCCATGGTGTGTGACTCAATGAAGCCAATCGTGTCGTACAACCTATTAAAGTTTGAGAATAGGTTCGAGGGCATTGTGCCCTCGATGCCGTCTATCATTTGGCTTACCTGGTAGAAACTCACCGGGGGCTCCAAACTATCCTGAGGGAAACCTTCAGAGGGAACCAGCTACTAGACGTGTTCAGATAGTCTCTCGACCCTATGCCTAAGTTAGACGAAATGATTTACACAATCAGTATAACGCTTGCGGGCCTCCCACTAGCCCAGTTTCCATTAGCTTTACCCCCGCTCAGGTATAGTTCACCATTCTTTCGGGTCTCGATGGGCATGCTCACCCTCGACCCTTCTCAGAAGATCAAGGTCGGTTGTGGTGCACCCGCGAGGGGATCTAAACCAATCATATTCCTTGCGTCTTATGAGTTTTCTAGCCCATTGACTCACACGTATGTCAAACTCCTTGGTCCGTGTTTCAAGACATGCCAAAAGGGGAAGCCTGCAGGCTGACGTTGAGAGCACACAGGTGTTGAGTACACCGAGATGGTGCGTGTGCATTCCATGATGCGGTGATGACATCTCCATGGGCACATCGAAAGCCCCAGGCTTGGGTCATCGCCGCTACGACCTGCATCATCCACGTCCTGAGTCGATCGATAGATTGGCTCTCGCCATTCGCATCAGATTGGGGGTGCATCATCGGCCCCTATTCCACTTTTTTCCTGACAATTTCAAGCACCCTTTAACTCTCTTTTCAAAGTCCTTTTCATCTTCCCATCATGGTACTTGTTTGTTATCAGTCTCTCATCCGTATTCAGCCTTGGATGTAATTTATCGCCTGATTGGGGCTACATTCCCAAACAACCAGACTCACAGATAGCACTTTATGGTGCAACAAGGTCTAGGCACAACGAGGCTCTCACCCTTTCCAACGACCTTTTCTAGGGGACTTACGCCTGCTCTGCCGCTGAGGACGCTTCTCCAGACTATAATTCGAATGTTAGGGGTACTCGATTCTCAAGCTGTGCTCTTTCCAATTCGCTCGTCGTTACTAGGGGAATCTTGGTAAGTTTCTTTTCCTTCGCTTATTGATATGCTTAAACTCAGCGGGTGATCCTGCCTGACCTAGATCATGATGGAGCATCGATCGAGTGATGTAGGGGGTCCGACAGGGTCTGGATGGACAATGAGGGCCCGTTATCAGGGACGAGGCACGTCGGGAGCTCTACCACCTATGGTCATGGCATTATCATTGTCAGGGACTCATTTTTGGGCCAACCGTGATCGACAGGATCACGAGAGGCCATTTTTCGCTTGCCCCCTTCCCCCGAAGCTTGATGGGTTGGGGTTCGGAGGGGGGTGACAGTGCATGACACTTAGGAAAATGTACCCTCGGCCTAATGGCTTAGGGTGCAACTTACATTCAAAGGCTCGATGGTTCACGAGATTCTGTAATTCACACCGAGTATCGTATTTCACTACATTTTTCATCGATGCGAGAGTAGAGATATCGTTTATCGAGAGTCATTTCATTTTTTCATGACAAAAGGAGTCGCGACGCCACCTGCGCACACATCATGAATGAGTTAGCGACGACACGTGTGCTCCGTTTTCATTTTAGTTCCTTGGTGTAATTTGTGCTGGGGTTTCGTTGTTTGGTAACAAGTGAGACAACGTCGATCGTTTCATCCACCCGATAAGGGGCACGAAGCAACCGTTGTGCCCGCCCAAGGCCGAAAGGGGCTCGGGGCATGGTGGTACTCTCATACCCTTGGTGTTTTGTTAACGCATCCACGAGTCATCCATCGAGCAGGGGTTTCGACAATGATCTTTCTGCAGGTTCACCTACAGAAACCTTGTTACGACTTCTCCTTTCTCTAAATGATAAGGTTCAATGGACTTCTCGCGACATCGTGGATGGTGAACCATCCACATCGCCATGATCTGAACACTTCATCAGACCATTCAATTGGTAGGAGTGACGGGTGGTGTGTACAAGGGGCAGTGACGTAGTCAACGCGAGCTGATGACCCGCACTTACTAGGAATTCCTCGTTGAAGACTAACAATTATAATGATCTATCCCTATCATGATGAAATTTCAAAGATTACCCAAGCCTGTTGGCCAAAGCTATAGACTCGTTGAATACATCAGTGTAGCATGTGTGAGGCCCAGAACATCTAAGGGCATCACAAACCTATTATTGCCTCAAAGTTCTTTGGCCTAAATGGCCATAGTCCCTCTAAGAAGCTAGCCACAAGGGATCACCTCTACGTAGCTAGTTAGTAGGCTGAGGTCTCATTCGTTAACAGAATTAACTAGACAAATCGCTTCATGAACTAAGAACGGCCATGCACCACCACCCATAGAATCAAGAAAGAGCTTTTAGTCTGTCAATCCTTACTATGTCTAGACCTGGTAAGTTTCCCTGTGTTGAGTCAAATTAAGTTGCAGGCTCCATTCCTAATGGTGCCCTTTCATCAATTCCTTTAAGTTTCAGCCTTGCGACCATAATCCCTCCAGAACCCAATGACTTTGATTTCTCATAAGGTGCTGACGAAGTCCTAAAAGTAACATCCACCGATCCATGGTTGGCATCGTTTATGGTTGAGACTAGAATGGTATCTGATCATCTTTAAGCTCCCAACTTTTGTTCTTAATTAATGAAAACATCGTTGGCAAATGCTTTTACAGTTGTTCATTTTTCATAAATCCAAGAATTTCACCTTTGACTATGAAATACGAATGCCTCCAACTATCCCTATTAATCATTACTCTGATCCCAAAAGCCAACACAATAAGACTGAAATCCTATGATGTTATCCCATGCTAATGAATACAATCGTAGGCCTGCTTTAAGCACTCTAATTTCTTCAAAGTAACAGCGTCGGAGGAATGACCCGGATAATTAAGTCCAGGAGCACATCACTAGCAGTAGGGATGAGTAGACCAGTACTCACTGTGTGGCAGATCGAACAACCCAACCCTAGTTCCAACTACGAGCTTTTTAATTGTAATAACTTAAATATACGCTATTGGAGCTAGAATTATCGTGGCTGCTGGCAACAGACTTGCCCTCTAATGGATCTTCATTAAGGGATTTAGATTGTACTTATTCCAATTACCAGACTCATAGAGCTCGATATTGTTATTTATTGTCACTACCTCCCCATGTCAGGACTGGGTAATTTGTGCACCTGCTGCCTTCCTTGGATGTGGTAGCCATTTCTCAGGCTCCCTCTTTGGAATTGAACCCTAATTTTTCGTCACCCGTCACCACCATAGTAGGCCACTATCCTACCATTGAAAGTTGATAGGGCAAAAATTTGAATGATGCATCATTGGCACAAAGGTCATGCAATCTATCGAGTTATCATGAATCATCAGAGCAATGGGCATAGCCGCGTCGACCTTTTATCTAATCAATGCATCCCTTCCAGAAGTTGGGGTTTGTTGCACGTATTAACTCTAGAATTACTATGGTTATCCGAGTAGTAGATACCATTAAACAAACTATAACTGATTTAATGAGCCATTTGTAGTTTCACAGTCTGAATTAGTTCATACTTACACATGCATGGCTTAATCTTTGAGACAAGTATATGACTACTGGCAGGATCAACCAGGTAGCATTCTTTCAGGACGTTGGCACCAAGTGGGCCTCAATGCACCAACCGAGAGGCAGAGAGAGCCCAACGTGGAGCACAAGCATCGTGCGTGTTAAGCATGTGAAATGCATAGCAGCAGATGAACGGGGGCCGACAGCCCGTGCTAGCTAAACGTTCCACATTCGAGAGCATGATCGAACACCGGTGCACCAATACGACCACGGAGGATTAGGTGGCATGCTTGGGACACCAGCCACAATTGATGTCCAACCCGTAACCCCTCAGGACATGAGATGGATGAGGGATGGTAAGACATTTAGTTTCCATCGATCCAGGTATGCAGCACAAGATCTTAATCGCTCTCCCGGGGTACGATGACCGCATGAAGGGAGATTGAAGAGGATGATGGGTCGACAGTTCGATGCATCAAGCACGGAGCTTGCCAACATGCATAACCATAGCACCACTCATATCCCCATTGCATACAAGTGGTAGCATCTATGCGCACCAGTCCACAACCAACCCGATCGATTACTTGATGAGCGAGTGGAAGGAAACTACGTGCGAGGCCATGCCATAACCGCTTGGCAAGAGAAAAACACAAGCAAGGGCCACGAGACTGCCCCTACCATCCGACAGGCAACAACGGTGTGATACCACCAATGCTTGGCCTGGCCGGGATCACATGCGCAAGCTCCACTGACACCACCCCAGGGGACGTTACCTGATTCAGAGACTTGTTCCTGGGGTCTTGGGCAGCATCGGCTGCGTGCATAGCCTCGTCGAGGCCAAGGCATTTTTGTGGTCGATGAGAAGGGACCGCAAAACCATCAAATACCAAAAAACTTGGTCGGGCCAAGCCCGTAACCGTAGCTTATGCTCATACCACCCTAGGAAGCTGTTACCTGATTCAGGGACTTGGTCTAGGGTCTAGGGCAGCATCCACCACGTGCATGGGCTCGAGCTCAGCTCTTCTTTTTCGTATGCATGCCAATCGATCAAGACTATGGGCGCCTACCGGTCATTAAAACAACCAGTCATCGGATAAAAAGGTCGAAAGGCATGCACGCCCTGTATTTCGTTTGAAGGACGTTGCCCTGGGTGTACACAATGAGAGGCCCATCATGCATTAGAGATTTTTCAAATATGATACCAGTAAAAGTTAAAGTGTCTAAAACAGGGACACTTTTTCCAACACAAGCATATCCTGCACCGAGGGTGAGCAGATGCTGATGGTGGTCGAGGCAAGTGCCCATACCAAAGGCCAACATATGCCGATGGTGTTCAATGCGATTACCCGTACCAAGGGCCATCTTCTGTCGATGCTGATCAGGCAAGTGGCCACATCGGTTCCAGCTTATACGCATGCTGATTGAGGCATGCATGCACCGATGGTGGTCGAGGCATTTGCCTACACCAAGGCCCAGCACATGCCGATGGTGTTTGAGGTAACTACCCACACCAGGGGCCATCTTCTGTCAATGCTGATTGAGGCATGGCACGTGTCGACGGTGAACGAGGCAAGTGTCTGCACTAAGGGCCGGCTTGTGTCGATGGTGGTCGAGGCATGTGCCCGCACCAAGGCCTAGTACGTGCCGATGGTGGTCGAGGTAACCATCTGTACCAGCTTGAGATATATGCCCGCACCAAGTCCCAGTATGTGCCGATGGTGTTCGAGGCAACCGCCCGCACCAAGGCCCAGCATGTGCCAATGGTGTTCGAGGTAACTACCCGTACCAATGGCCATCTTCTATCGATGGTGATCGAGGCAACCGCCTTCACCAAGGCCCAGCATTTACCGATGGTGTTCAAGGCATGTGCCCTTACCAAGGCCTAGCACATGTCGATGGTGGTCGAGGTAACCGCCCGCACCAGCTCGAGGTATGTGCCCTTACCAAGGCCCAGCACTTGTCGATGGTGTTCGAGGCAACCGCTTGTACCAGGGGCCATCTTCTACCGATGGTGATCGAGGCAACCGTTCGCACCAAGGGTCATCTTCTATCGATGGTGATCAAGGTAACACCCGTACTAGGGGCCATCTTTTACTGATGTGGTCGAGGCAAGTGCCTGTTACAAGGGTCGACTTATGCGATGGTGCTCAAGGCAATTGCCCGTTACCAAGGCCCAGCATTGTGCCAATGGTGTTTGAGGCAACCACATGCACCAGAGACCATCTTCTGTCAATGTTGATCGAGGCATAGCACATGCTGATGGTGGTCCAGGGCATGTGCTCGTACAATGGCCAGCTTGTGATGATGGTGGTCAAGGTATGTGCCCGTACAAGGCCTAACATGTGCCCAATGGTGCTCCAGGTAACCACCCGTACCAAGGGTGATCTTTCTGTCGATGCTTATCGAGGCAAGCATGTGTCAATGGTGGTTGAGGCAAGTGCTTGTACCGAGGGCCAGCTTGTGCTGATGATGGTCGAGGCAAGTGCCCTACCAAAGGGTAACTTGTGCCGATAATGGTCGATGCATGAGCCTCACCATGCGCCATCATGTGCGGTGATTGTCGAGGACTTGGTCAAAGTTTGATTTTGAGCCATGGTGCACATGCTGGGCTCGGACATATGCTGGTGCTGCATTTTTTTCGCCCGGGACACCACCGTCGAAGCATCGTTGGAGAACTTGATCGGTGGCATTAGAGGTTCTGACGATTGGAGAGGCTGGGGGTGTGTGCACATGATGTGCGATAGGTGCTGTACTTGGCCCTTATATTGGCCCCCTATCCCTCAACAAACCTCAAGAACTCACACCCCCTTAAAGAGCATATGAGATTTTACAGGTTTGTTGCCATTAGCCATTTAAGTCTCTAAAATAGGGACACTTTTTTGAAATGGTCACAAAATTTGCTACACTTCGAGTTTTTAGCTGAATTGTTTTGTACATGCCAATATAAACACAAGGATCACGTCTAACAAATTTGGGACCAAAACGCCTTCTAAAAAAAATTTAAAAAATCCCAAACTGTAAAAAATTTTGAAAATCGTGAAAAATAAACAACGAGTCATCTTGCCATGAAACTTCACATGAAGGCTTAAGGGACCATTGTATGAATTTACAAGCCATAAAAATGGCATTGGCATGGCAGAAATATGAAGATGTGCCTAAACCCACCTACGACCCGATCGTGGCGCGCATGGTGCTCGGCCCTGGCTTAGGCAACCCGCACGTGGTGTGCGGGCACTGGGAGTGCTCATGTGAATTCAGAAGCCATAAAAATGGTATTGGCATGATAGAAATATGAAGATGTGCCTAAACCCACTTACCACCCGGTCGTGGCACGCATTGGTGCTCGGCCCAGGCTCAAGACACCCGCGCATGGTACACAGGCATTAGGGAGGGCTCATATGAATTGATGGGCCACAAAAATGGCTTTGGCATATGGAGTTCATTCCCATTTTAAGCTTTGACCAGACCGAAGGTTGTGGCAGCAGGACCCGCAGCAGGATCAGTGGCACGTAGAGGGGATCCCGATCGATTTTCAGCTTGCACATCCTACCTCTCATAGTACGGCGCATGAGGTGTCGACGCCCTATCTTTGTTTTGCGTAGGTTAACTTAGGCATACGGAGTCATTCCCAGTCTAAGATCAGATCAGACTGGGGTGTATGGCAATAAGGACCTGCGAGCAGGATTGGTAGCATGCAAGAGGGGGTCGAGCCAATCATCAACTTGTGCATCCTGCCTCTGGTTGGCTCAGTGCCTGCACGCTTCGTGTTGTAGGTTGATCTAGGCATACGAGTTCATTCCCAATCTAAGCATACAGAGTTCATTCCCAGTCTAAGCTCGGACCAGACCAAGAGTTGTGCAGCAAAACCCGCAGCAAGATTGACAGCACGCAGAGGGGATCGGATCGATCCTAACTTTCACATCCTGCCTCTCTGGTTGGCTTAGTGCCTGCATGCTCGTTTCATAGGTTAACTTAGGCATACGGAGTTCATTCCCAGTCTAAGCCGGACTGGACCAAAGGCTGTAGCAACAGACCCGTAACAGGATCGACAGTACGCAGAGGTGGACCGGGTCGATCTTCAACTTACGCATTCTGCCTCTCTGGCCAGCTTAATGCCCGTACACTCATTTCATGGGTTGACTTAGGCATACGGAGTTCATTCCCAGTCTAAGCCCCAGTAGGATCGAGAAACCCACAAAAGGATCCACAGCACACGAAGAGGGATCGAGCTAATCCTCGGCTTCGCATCCTACCTCTCTGGCTGGCTCAGTGCCTGCACGCTTGTTTCATGGTTTGACTTAGGTATACAGAGTTCATTCCCAGTCTAAGCCCCAGCTGGATTGAGGGACCCGTAGCAGGATCTGTAACACACGGAAGGGGACTGGGTCGACCCTAGCTTACACATTCTGGCTCTTTGGCTGGCTTAGTGCCTGCACATTCGTTTCATGGGTTGACTTAGGCATACGTAGTGCATTCCCAGTCTTGACGAACCAAGGGCCAGACGCTATCGGCGGCATTTGCGGTAACACCGAAGGGGACCTATAGAGGGATCTTAGGCTCGTGCTTCCTACTTTGTGGTTGGTTTAGTGCCCGCACGCTCGTTTCATGGGCCTACTAGGGTGAGCAGAGTTCGTTCCCGATTAGGACCGAGGACGGAGGGCCCCGAGTCATGCCCAACCCCAGAGAGAGGCAGCGTGAAAAGAAGAAAGTTGGTGGGGGAAGGGGGAGGGATGAATTGAAGTGACAAAGGGCTGAATCTCAATGGATAGTGGCAGCAACGCCACTCTGCCACTTAAAATATCCCGTCACATATTTAAGTCATCTGTAAAGGATTCTACCCACCGCTCGATGGGAATTGAGCTCCAAGGAAGCTTGCACGACTCGTCCGTCTTGGGGGCTACACCTACGACACTTGCCCTTAGGGGCCATGGGCCCTTACTGCGGGTTAACAATCAGGCGATGGGCTTGTGCACCGCATCTAAACCAGATTTTGACTTAGAGGCGTTCAGTCATAATCCAACACACGATAGCTTCATGCCACTGGCTTTTTAACTAAGCACGATGACCAATTATACGAATCAACGGTTCTTCTCGTACTAGGTTGAATTACAATCGTGATGTCACCATCAGTAGGGTAAAACTAACCTGTCACACGATGGTCTAAACCCAGCTCACGTTCTCTATTGGTGGGTGAACAATCTAACACTTGGTGAATTTTGCTTCATCATGATAGGAAAAATCGACATCAAAGGATCAAAAAGCAACGTCGCTATGAATGCTTGGCTACCACAAGCTAGTTATCCCTATGGTAACTTTTTTGACACCTCTAGCTTTAAATCCCGAAGGTCTAAAGGATCGATAGGCCACGCTTTCATGGTTCGTATTTGTATTGGAAATCAGAATGAAACGAGCTTTTACCCTTTTATTCCACACGAGACTTTTGTTCTCATTGAGCTCATCTTAGGGCACCTGTGTTATCTTTTAACAGATGTGCCACCCCAGCTAAACTCCCTACCTGACAATGTCTTTCACCCGAATCGACCGATTGAGGCTAACCTTGGGTCTAAAAGAAAGGGTCGTGCCCTACCTCCGATTCATGAAATAAGTAAAATAATGTTAAATGTAGTGGTATTTCAATTTCGCCCGAGGGCTCCCACTTATCCTACTCCTCTCAAGTCATTTCACAAAGTCAGATTAGAGTTAAGCTCAACAGGGTCTTCTTTCCCTGCTAATTCCGCCAAGCCCGTTCCCTTGGCTATGGTTTCACTGGATAGTAGACAGGGACTGTGGGAATCTCGTTAATCCATTCATGTGCGTCACTAATTATATGACGAGGCATTTGGCTACCTTAAGAGAGTCATAGTTTCTCTCGCCGTTTACCCGTGCTTGGTTGAATTTCTTCACTTTGACATTCAGAGCACTGGGCAGAAATCAGGCTTATTTAAAATAAAATAATACTAATTTATTAATACTCTAAAATTAATGAGAAAGAGATTTAAAAAATGAATTTATTTACTGAACAAGTTCAAATAGTTATGACTATTTGAAAATTTATCTATTTCAAATCATTATGACCTTTTGTTTTGTCATAAAATAATTGTTTTTGTTCATACAAGCTTATATTGAATAAAAAATAAATATAATTTATTAATATTCCAAAAATTAATAAGTAAAATTTAAAAAAATAATCTATTTTTGAACACATTCAAATAGTTATGACTATTTGAACAATTATCTATTTCAAATAGTCATGACCTTTTGTTTTATCATAAACCAATTGTTTTTGTTCATACAAGCGTATTTGAAATAAAATAATACTATTTTATTAATATTCCAAAAATTAATAAGTAAAAGATTTAAAAAATAAATTTTTTACCGTAAGTTCAAATAGTTATAACTATTTGAACAATCATTATTTCAAATAGTTAAGATCTTTTGTTTGTCAAAAAGCAATTGTTCTATTCACATAAGTTTATTCAAAATAAAATAATACTAATTTATTAATATTCTAAAAATTAATAGGTAGGAGATTTAAAAAATAAAATTGCTTATTGAACAAGTTCAAATAATCATGTCCATTTGAATAATTATCTGCTTCAAATCATTATGATCTTTTGTTTTGTCATAAAATAATTGTTTCTGTTCTTGCAAAATTATTCAAAATAAAATAATACTAATCTACTAATATTTTGAAAATTAATAAGAGATTTAAAAACTAAATCTATTTACTAAAATAGTTCAAATAGTTATGACTATTTGAATAATTATCTATCTTAAATCATTATGCTTTTTATTTTGTCATAAAAAATTGTTTCTTTTCGTACTAGCTTATTTAGATAAAAATAATGCTAATTTAATAATATTTCAAAAATTAATAAGTAAGAGATTTAAAAAATAAATGTGTTTGCCAAACTAGCTCAAATAGTTAAGATATTTTGTCATAAAACACATTCAAATAGTTATTATTAGTTAAATAATTATTTATTTCAAATAATTATGACATTTTGTTTTGTCATAAACCAATTGTTTCTGTTCAAACATGTGTATTTGAAATAAAATAATGCTAGTTTATTCATATTCCAAAAATTAATAAGTAAAAGATTTTAAAAAAATAAATCTATTTACTAAGCAAGTTCAAATAGTTATGACTGGATGAACAAGTATTTATTTCAAATAGTTATGATCTTTTATTTTGTCATAAAACAATTATTTCTATTGATACAAGTTTATTTGGAATAAAAGAATACTAATTTATTAATATTCTAAAAATTAATAGGCAGGAGATTTAAAAAATAAATTTGTTTATCAAACAAGTTCAAATAGTCATGTCTATTTGAACAATTATCTATTTCAAGTTGTTATGACCTTTTGTTTTGTTATAAAACAATTGTTTTTATTTATGCAAAATTATTTAGAATAAAATAATATTTATCTATTAATATTTTGAAAATTAATAAGAGATTTAAAACAAAATCTATTTTTTGAAACAATTCAAATAGTTATGACTATTTGAACTATTATCTATCTCAAATCGTTATGATCTTTATTTTTTTTATAAAACAATTGTTTCTTTTAATACAACCTTATTCAAATTAAAATAATACTAGTTTAATAATATTAAAAAACTTAATAAGTAAAAGATTTAAAAAATAAATATGTTTACTGAACCAATTCAAATAGATAACACTATTAGAACAATTATCTATTTCAAATTGTTCTGACATTTTGTTTAATCATAAAGCAATTATTTCAATTCATACAAGTTTATTCAGAACAAAATAATACTAATTTATTAACATTCAAAAAATTAATAAGCAAGAGATCTTAAAAGATAAATCTGTTTATCGAACAAGTTTAAATAGATTTGACTATTTAAACAATCAATCTAACTATTTAAAGTCATTATGACCTTTTCTTCCACATAAAATAATTGTTTCAGCTCATAGAAACTTATCCAAAATAAAATAATACTACTTTACTAATATTTCAAAAATTAATAAGTAAGAGATTTAAAAACTAAAACTATTTTTTGAATCAATTTAAATAGTTATGACTATTTAAATAAATATCATTCTCAAATCATTATGATCTTTGTTTTCTCTTAAAATAATTTTTTCTGATCATGCTTATTTGGATAAAATAATAAAAATTTAATAATATTCTAAAAATTAATAACAGATTTAAAAAATAAATATGTTTGCCAAACCAATTCGAATAATTAAGACTATTACAATAATTATCTATTTCAAATCATTTTAACCATTGTTTAATCATATAATAATTGTTTCAGTTCATACAAACTTATTCGAAATAAAATAATACTAATTTATTAACATTTATTTATTTCAAATTGTTATAACTTTTTGTTCAAATAGTTAAGACTATATGAACAATTATTTATTCAAAGTGTTATGACTTTTATTTTAGCTCATACAAGCAAATTCGGAACAGAATAAAACTAATTTATTAATATTTCAAAAATTTATAAGTAAGAGATTTAGAAAATAATTCTATTACCAAACCAATTCAAATAATTATAACTATTTGAACAATTATCTATTTCAAATCATTAATACTTTTTTTGTCATAAAACAATTGTTTTTGTTAATATAAGTTTGTTCGAAACAAAATAATACTAATTTATTAATATTTAGAAAATTAATTAATACGAGATTTAAAAAGTGAATTTGTTTACCAAACCATTTAAAATAGTTTTGACTATTTGGATAATTATCTATTTCAAACCGTTATAACCTTTTGTTTTGTCATCAAACAGTTGGTTATGTTCATACTATTTTATTTGGAATAAAATAATACTAATTTAATAATATTTTGAAACTTAATAACCAAGAAAATTATCAATATCAAATCGTTAAGATCTTTGTTTTGTAATAAAATAATTGATTTTGATCATAGAAGGTTATTCAATTAAATATAATGCTAATTTAATAATATTTCAAAAATTATTAAGTAAGAGATTTATAATATAAATGCATTTGCTGAACCAGTTCAAATAGTTAAAGCTATTAGAATAATTATCTATTTCAAATCATTTTTTACCTTTTGTTTAGTCATAAAATATTTGTTTCATATCTTACAAGCTTATTCAGAATAAAATAATCCAAACTTATTAACATTCAAAAAATTAATAAGCTAAAGGTTTGAAAAAATAAATCTATTTACTGAACAAGTTTAAATAGTTATGACTATTTGAACAATTATTTATTTAAAATCATTATGACCTTTTGTTTTAATATCAAACAATTGTTTCAGTTCATAAAAGCTTATCCAAAATAAAATAGTACTAATTTCTTAATATTTCAAAAATTAATAAGCAAGAGTTTAAAAAAATAATTTTTTTTACCAAACAAATTCAAATAGTTATGACTATTTGAATAATTGTCTATTGAAAATCGTTATGACCTTTTTTTTGTTAGAAAATAATTGTTTCAGTTCATACAAGCTTATTCAAAATAAAATGATCCTAATTTATTAATATTCCAAAAAGTAATAAGAGATTTAAAAAGTGAATCTATTTACCATATCGGTTTAAATAATTATGGCTATTTCAATAATTATGTATTTTGAATCATTATTACCTTTTGTTTGGTTATATAACAATTGTTTTTGATCATACAAATTTATTTGGAATAAAATAATACTAATTTATTAATCTTTCAAAAATTAATAAAAGATATTTACTGAACCAATTTAAATAATTATGACTATTTAAACAATTGTATACTTCAAATCATTATAACCTTTTGTTCTGTCATAAAATAATTATTTTTGTTCATACAAGCTTATTTGAAATAAAATAATACTAACATAATAATATTTTGAAAATTAATAACTAGGAGATTAAAAAAATAAATTTGTTTGTTGAACTAGTTCTAATAATTAAGACTATATTAACAATTATCTATTTCAAATTATTTTTGTTTTGTCCTAAAACAATTTTTTCAATTCATACTAGCTTATTCGGAATAAAATAAAAATGAATTTATTAATATTTCAAAATTTAATATGTAAAAGATTTAAAAATAATTTTGTTTACCTAATGAGTTAAAATAATTATGACTATTTGAACAATTATCTATTTCAAATCATTATGACCTTTTATTTGTCATAAAATAAATACTTTTGTTTATATAAGTTTGTTCAGAATAAAAAAATACTAATCTATTAATATTTCAAAAATTAATAAGAGATTTAAAAAATAATCTATTTACCAAAACAAATCAAATAGTTATGACTATTTGAGCAATTATTTATTTCAAATTATTATGATTTTTTTCTGTTATAAAATTATAGTTTCTATTTATAGAAACTTATTCAGATTAAAATAATACTAATTTATTAATATTTCAACAATTAATAAGTAAAAATTTTCAAAAGTAAATATGTTTATTTAACTAGATCAACTAGTCATGACTATTTGAATAAATATCTATTTGAAATTGTTATGACCTTTGGTTTTGTCATAAAAAAATTATTTCAGTTCATATAAGCTAATTCAAAATAAAATAATACTAAGTTATTGATATTTCAAAAATTAATAATTAAGAGATTTAAAAAATGAATATATTTATTGAATAAGTTTAAATAATTGTGACTATTTTAACAATTATCTATTTGAAATTGCTATAACCTTTTGTTTTGTCATAAAATGATTTTTTCTGTTCATACAAGCTTATGTCTAATAAAATAATACAAATTTATTAATATTAAGACAATTAATAAATAAAAGATTTAAAAAATAAATCTATTCGCCGAACAAGTTCAAATCTTTATAACTTTTTGAATAATTATTTATTTCAAATTGTTATGACTTTTTGTTTTGTCATAAAACAATTGTTTCTATTTATACAAGCTTATTTCAATTAAAATAATATTAATTTAGTA
This sequence comes from Durio zibethinus, assembly GCF_002303985.1. Next base: position 67,265 of record NW_019168468.1, on the reverse strand, counting down.
ATATTTCAACAATTAATAAGTAAAGGATTTAAAAAATAAATATGTTTTCTGAATAAATTCAAATAGTCATTACTATTTGAATAATTGTTTATTTTAAATTATTGTGACATTTTGTTTTGTAGTAAAACAATTGTTTCAACTTATATAAGCTTATCTGAAATAAAATAATACTAATTTATTAATATTCCAAAATTAATGAGAAAGAGAATTAAAAAATGAATATGTTTTACCGAACATGTTTAATTAGTTATGACTATTTGAACAATTATCTATTTCAAAACATTATGGCCTTTTGTTTTGTCATAAAACAATTGGTTCTATTCATGCAAGCTTATTTCAAATAAAATAATATAAATTTATTAATATTTCAAAAATTAATAAGTAAAAATTTAAAAAATAAGTATGTTTTTTTAAACACGTTCAAATAGTTATGACTATTTGAATAATTATCTACTTCGAATTGTTATGTTATTTTGTTTTGTCATAAATCAATTGTTTTTGTTCATAAAAGCTTATTCAAAATAAAATAATACTAATTTCTTAAAAGACCAAAAATTAATATGTAAAAGATTTAAAAAATAAATCTGTTTACCTAGGAGTTCAAATAATTATGACTATTTGAATAATTATTTATTTCAAATTGTTATGATATTTTGTTTTGTCATAAAACAGTTGTTTCCATTCATACAAATTTATTTGAAATAAAATAATACTAATTTATTAATATTCTAAAAATTAATAAGTTGGAGATTTAAAAAAATAAATTTGTTCACAAAACAAGTTCAAATGGTCATATCCATTTGAACTATTATCTATTTCAAATAGTTATGACACTTTGTTTTATCATCAAACAATTGTTTCTATTCATAAAAAAACTATTCAAAATAAAATAATACTAATTTATTAATATTTCAAAAATTAATAAGAGATTTAAAAATAAAATCTATTTATCGAACCAATTCAAATAGTTATGAGTATTTGAACAATTATCTATCTCAAATCATTATGATCTTCATTTTGTCATAAAACAATTGTTTCTATTCTCACTAGCTTATTTGGAGTAAAATATTACTAAATTAATAATATTCTAAAAATTAATAAAAGATTTAAAAAGTAAATATGCTTATAGAACCAGTTCAAATAGTTAAGACTATTAGAACAATTATCTGTTTCAAACCATTCTAACCTTTTGTCTAGTCATAAAATAATTTTTTTCGCTCATACATGCTTATTTGAAATAAAATTATACTAATTTATTAACATGTAGAACATCAATACACAAGAAATTTTAAAAAATAAATCTGTTTACCAAACAAGTTTAAATAGTTATGACGATTTAAACAATTACCTATTTAAACTAAATATAACCTTTTGTTTTATCATAAAACAATTGTTTCAGTTTGAAAAAGCTTATTTGAGATAAAATAATATTATTTTATTAAAATTTCAAAAATTGATGAGTTAGATATTTAAAAATTAAGTCAGTTTATCAAATCGATTCAAATAATTATAGCCATTTGAATAATTATCTATGTCAAATCGTTATGAACTTTTCTTTTGTCATAAAACAATTGTTTTTCATCATATAAGCCTATTCGGGATAAAATAATACTAATTTATTAATATTTCAAAAATTAATAAATAGGAGATTTAAAAAATAAATTCGTTTACTAAATCGGTTTCTATTTGAACAATTATCTATTTCAATTGCTATAACCTATTGTTATGTTATAAAATAATGTTTTAGTTTATATAAGCATATTCAAAATAAAAATAATACCAATTTAATGATATTCTAAAAATTAATAACTAAAAGATTTAAAAAATAAATTTGTTTGCTGAAGTAGTTATAACAGTTAAGACTATATGAACAATTATCTGTTTCAAATTGTTATGTCCTTTTGTTTTGTCATAGAACAATTGTTTCAGTTCGTACAAGCTTATTCAAAATAAAATAAAACTAATTTATTAATATTTCAAAATTTAATAAGTAAGCGATTTAAAAAGTGAATCTGTTTGTCGAATCTATTCAAATAATTATGGCCATGTCCATAATTATCTATTTCAAATCATTATTACCTTTTGCTTCATCATATAACAATTTTATTTGAAAGTTCAATCTTATTTAGAATAAAATAATACTAATTTACTAATCTTTCAAAAATTAATAAGTAAGAGATTTAAAAAATAAATCTGTTTACTAACTTAGTTCAAATAGTTTTAACTATTTGAACAATTATAAACTTGAAATCGTTATAACATTTTGCTTTGTCATAAAATAATTATTTTTATTCATAAAAGTTTATTTGGAATAAAATAACACTGATCTAATAATATTCCAAAAATTAATAACTAAGAGAATTAAAAAATAAATTTCTTTATTGAACCGGTTCAAATATTTAAGACTATAGAATAATTATCTATTTCAAATCATTATGACCTTTTGTTTTGTCATAAAATAAGTTTTTTTTGAATTCATACTAGATTATTTGGAATAAAATAAAATGAATTTATTAATATTTCAAAAATTAATAAGTAAGAGATTTAAAAAATAATTCTGTTTACGTAACCAGTTCAAATAATTATGACTAATTGAATAATTATCTATTTCGAATTGTTATTAACTTTTTTTTGTCATAAAAAAAATGTTTTTGTTCATATAAGTTTGTTCGGAATAAAGTAAAACTAATATTTAATATTTCAAAAATTAATAAGTGATTTAAAAATTAAATATATTTATCAAACTAGTTCAAATAGTTATACCCATTTGAGCAATTATTTATTTCAACATACAAGCTTTTTTGAAATAAAATAATACTAATTTATTAATATTTCAAGAATTAATAAGACATTTAAAAAATAAATCAGTTTGCTAAACTAGTTCAAATAGTTATGACTATTTGAATAATTATCTATTCAAATTGTTATAACTCTTTTTTTCTATTATAAAAAATTGTTTATGTTCATAAAAGCTTATTTAGAATAAAATAATACTAATTTAATAATATTCTAAAAATTAATAACTAAGATTTAAAAAATGAATACGTTTGTCAAACCAATTCAAATAGTTAAGACTATATAAACAATTATTTATTTCAAATTATTATGACCTTTTTTTTGTCATAAAATAATTATTTTAACTCATACAAGCTTATTTGAAATAGAATAAAATTAATTTATTAATATTTCTAAAATTTATAAGAGATTTAAAAAATAATTCTATTTACTGAACTAGTTCAAATAATTCTAACAATTATCTATTTCAAATCGTTATTACTTTTTTGTTTTGTCATAAAACAACTGTTTTTGTTAATATAAATTTGTTTGAAATAAAATTGTACTAATTTATTAATATTTAAAAAATTAATCAGTAAGAGATTTAAGTAAATCTGCTTGCCAAACTATTTCAAATAGTTTTGACTATTTGAATAATTATCTATTTCAAATCATTATAACCTTTTTATTTTGTCAGCAAACAATTGGTTCTATTTATACTATTTTATTTGAAATAAAATAATACTAATTTAATAATATTTCGAAACTTAATAACCAAGAAAATTAAAAAATAAATCTAATTGCCCAACCAGTTCAAATAGTTAAGACTATATGAATGATTATCTATTTCAAATAATTATGACCTTTTCTTTTGTCATAAAACAATTGTTTTGTTTGTACAAGCTTATTCAAATTAAAATAATACTAATTTAAAAATATTTTAAAAATTATTCAGTACGAGATTTAAAAATAAACTTGTTTATCGAATTAGTTCAAATGGTTAAGACTATTAAAAAAATTATCTATTTCAAATCGTTTTGACCTTTTATTGAGTCAAAATAATTGTTTCAGTTCATACAAGCTTATTTAAAATAAATTAATACTAATTTATTAACATTTGGAAAATTAATAAGAAAGAGATTAAAAAAATAAATCTATTTGCTGAACAAGTTCAAATAATTATTATTATTTTAAGAATTATCTATTTAAAATCATTATAACCTTTTGATTTGTCATAAAACAATTGTTTCAATTAATACAAGCTTAGATAAAATAAAATAATACTAATTTATTAATATGTCCTAAATTAATAAGTAGGAAATTTAAAAAATAAACTGGTTTACCGAATTAGTTAAAATAATTATGGCCATTTGAATGATTATCTGTTTCAAATTATTATGACCTTTTGTTTTATCATAAAACAATTGTTTTTGATCATGCAAGCTTATTCAAAATAAAATAATACTAATTGATTAATATTTCAAAAATTAATAAGTAACAGATTTAAACAATAAATCTATTTATCGAACTGGTTTAAATAGTTATGACTATTTGAACAATTTGTCAATCTCAAATCATTAAAACCTTTATTTTGCCATAAAACAGTTGTTTCTAATCATAGAAGCTTATTTGGTTAAAAATAATACTAATTTAATAATATTTCAAAAATTAATAAGTAAGAGATTTAAAAAATAAATGTGTTTGCCAAACCATTTCAAATAGTTAAAACTATTAGAATAATTATTTATTTCAAATTATTTTGACCTTTTGTTTAGTCATAAAATATTTGTTTATATCTTACAAGCTTATTTGGAATAAAATAATCTAAATTTATTGACATTCAAAAAATTACTAAGCAAAAGATTTGAAAAAAATAAATCTACTTATCGAATAGTTCAAATAGTTATGACTATTTGGATAATTATTTATTTAAAATTGTTATGACCTTTTGTTTTGACATAAAACAATTATTCCAGTTCATTAAAGCTTATCCAAATTAAAATAATACTAATTTCTTAATATTTCAAAACTTAATAAGTAAGAGTTTAAAAAAATAAATTTGTTTACCGAACAAATTCAAATAGTTATGACTATTTGAACAATTATCTATTTAAAATTGTTATGACCTTTTATTTTGTCATAAAACAATTGTTTTAGTTCATATAAGCTTACTTGAAATAAAGTAATGCTAATTTATTAATATTCCAAAAATTAATAAGTGATTTAAAATCTATTTATAAAATCAGTTTAAATAATTATGGCCATTTCAACAATTATCCATTTCAAATTGTTATTACCTTTTGTTTGGTCATATAACAATTGTTTTTTTTTCATACAAGCTTATTTCGAATAAAATAATACTAATTTATTAATCTTTCAAAATTTAATAAGAGATTTAAAAAATATATGTTTACCAAACCAATTCAAATAGTTATTATTATTTGAATAATTGTATACTTCAAATCGTTATAACCTTTTGTTATGTCATAAAAAAATTATTTATATTCATACAAGCTTATACAAAATAAAATAATACTAATCTAATAATATTCCAAAAATTAATAACTTAGAGATTTAAAAAATAAATTTGTTTACCGAACCCATTAAATAGTTAAGACTATATGAACAATTATCTATTTCAAATTGTTATGACTTTTTGCCTTGTCATAAAACAATAATTTTCAATTCATACTAGCTTATTAAGAATAAAATAAAATGAATTTATTAATATTTAAAAAATTAATAAGTAAGAGATTAAACAAATAATTCTATTTACCTAATCAATTCAAATAATTATGACTATGTGAACAATTATCTATTTCAAATTGTTATAAACCTTTGTTTTGTCATAAAACAAAGGTTTATGTTCAATAAGTTTGTTCAGAATAAAATAATACTAATCTATTAATATTTCAAAAATTAATAAGAGATTTAAAAAATAAATCTATTTATTAAAGCAATTCAAATAGTTATGACTATCTAAACAATTATTTATTTCAAATCATTATGGATTTTTGTTTTGCTATAAAACAATAGTTTCTATTCATACAAGCTTATTCAAATTAAAATAATATTAATTTATTAAATTTTTAAAAATTAATAAGTAAAATCTTAAAAAATAAATATGTTTATCGAACTACATCAAATTGTAATGACTATTTGAATAATTATCTATTTTAAATCATTATGACCTTTTGTTTTGTAAAAAAAAATTATTTCAGTTCATATAAACTTATTTGAAATAAAATAATACTATGTTATTAATATTATGAAAATTGATAATTAAGAGATTTCAAAAATGAATCTGTTTATCGAATAAGTTTAAATAATTATGACTATTTAAACAATTATCTATTTGGAATCGCTATAACTTTTTGTTTTGTTATAAAATGAGTTTTTCTGTTCATACAAGCTTATTTTGAATAAAATAATATACACTTATTAATATTGAAACAATTAATAAGTAAAAGATTTAAAAAATAAATCTATTTACCGAACAAGTTCGAATCATTATGACTATTTGAACAATTATTTATTTCAAATTGTTATGATTTTTTTGTTTTGTCATAAAACAATTGTTTTTGTTCATACAAGCTATTCAAATTAAAATAATATTAATTTATTAATATTTTGACAAATAATAAGAAAAAGATTTAAAAAATAAATATGTTTACCGAAGAAGTTCAAATAGTCATGATTATTTGAATAATTATCGATTTCAAATCATTGTGACTTTTTGTTTTGTAATAAAATAATTGTTTCAGTTCATATAAACTTATTTTAAATAAAATAATACTAATTTATTAATATTCCAAAAAATAAAGAGTAAGAGAATTAAAAAAATGAATCTATTTACTAAACAAGTTCAAATAGTTATGACTATTTGAACAATTATCTATTTCAAAATATTATGGCATTTTGTTTTGTCGTAAAACAATTGGTTTTGTTCATGCAGGCTTATTTCAAATAAAATAATATAAATTTATTAATATTCCAAAAATTAATAATTAAAAAATTTAAAAATAAATTAATTTTTTGAACATATTTAAATAATTATGACTATTTGAACAGTTATCTATTTCAAATCGTTTTGTCATAATGAATTATTTCTTTTCAAACAAGCTTATTTCGAATAAAATAATACTAATTTATTAATATTCCAAAATTAATAAGTAAAACATTTAAAAATAAATTTGTTTACCGAGTGAGTTTAAATTGTTATGACTATTTAAACAATTATTTATTTCAAATCATTATGCTCTTTTGTTTTGTCATAAAACAATTGTTTCTATTCATACAAGTTTATTCAGAATATAATAATATTAATTTATTAATGTTCTAAAAATTAATAAGTTGAAGATTTAAAAAATTAATCTATTTACGGAACAAGTTCAAATAGTCATGTGTATTTGAACTGTTATCTATTTGAAATTGTTTTGATATTTTATTTTATTGTAAAACAATTATTTTTATTCATACAAAATTATTCATAAAAAATAATACTAATTTATTACTATTTCAAAAATTAATAAGAGATTTAAAAACTAAATCTCTTTACCGAATCAGTTCAAATAGTTATAACTATTTAAACAATTATTTATCTGAAATTGTTATGATCTTTGTTTTATCCTAAAACAATTATTTCTATTCATAGAAGCTTGTTCAAAGTAAAATACTACTAAATTAATAGTATTCTAAAAATTAATAAGGATTTAAAAAATAGATGTGTTTGCCGAACAGTTCAAATAGTTAAGACTATTAGAACAATTATTTGTTTCAAATCGTTCTAACCTTTTGTTTAGTCATAAAATAATTATTTCAGTTCATATATGCTTACTCAAAATAAAATAATACTATTTTATTAACATTCAAAAAATTAATAAGCAAGAAATTAAAAAAATAAATCTGTTTATCAAACAAGTTCAAATAGTTATGACTATATGAATAATTATCTATTTAAAACTGTTATGACCTTTTATTTTATCATAAAACAATTGTTTAGCTTATAAAAGCTTATCCAAAATAAAATAATATTACTTTATTAATATTCTAAAAATTGATAAGTTGGAGATTTAAAAAATAAATCAATTTATTGAATCAATTCAAATAATTATGGCCATTTGAATAATTATCTATTTTAAATGTTATGAACTTTTGTTTTGTCATAAAACAATTGTTTTTCATCATACAAACCTATTCGAAATAAAATAATAGTAATTTATTAATATTTCAAAAATTAATAAGTAGGAGATTTAAAAATAAATTTGTTTACTGAATCAGTTCAAAAGGCTATGACTGTTTGAGCAATTATATATTTCAAATTATTATAACCTTGTGTTCTGTCATAAAATAATTATTTTTGTTCGTACAAGCTTATTTAAAATAAAATAATACTAAAGTAATAATATTGTGAAAATTAATAACTAAGAGATTTCAATAAATTTATTTGAACCAGTTCAAATAGTTAAGGCTATATGAACAATTCTTTATTTCAAAGCATTATGACCTTTTTTTTATCATAAAATAATTTTTTCAGTTCTTCGTAACTTATTCAAAATAAAATAAAACAAATCTATTAATATTTCAAAAATAATCAGCAAGAGATTTAAAAAATAATTTTGTTTGTCGAACCAATTCAAAAAATTATGACTATTTAAATAATTATCAATTTCATATCATTATGACTTTTTGTTTTGTCAAAAAACAAATGTCTTTTTTTCAAATAAGTTTGTTCAAAATAAAATAATATTAATTTATTAATATTTTGAAAATTAATAAGTAAGAGAGTTAAAAAAATAAATTTGTTTATTAAACCAGTTCAATTAGTTTAACTATTTGAACAATTATTTTATTTCAAATTATTATGACCATTTATTTTATCATAAAATAATTGTTTCTAGTCATACAGTCTTATTGAAAATAAAATAATGCTAATTTATTAATATTCTAAAAATTAATAACTAATGAATTTAAAAAATGAATTTGTTAGCTTGCCCAGTGCAAATATTTATGATTGTTTGAACAATTATCTATTTCAAATCGTTATAATCTTTTATGTTATTGTAGACACCCAATTTGGTCCAGGCCCGATCAATTGGGCTTGGTCCAAATGGGTACTACGGGTTCATTTTTTTTAATTTAATTATTTTTCATTTATTATTATGATTATTATGATTATTATTTATCTATTAATATTTTTTATTTATCTAATTATTTTCTTTTAGTTATCTATTAATATATTTATCTATTATTTTTATTTTTTTCTTTCTTTTTCGGCTGAGATTAGGATTAGGATAAAAAATTGGAATGAATTTGGTCATGATTTGGGAGTTCGCAGAGTCGGGATTGGATTCAAAGATTGAATCCAAATCCCAGAAGGAGTTGGGATTGATCAGAAACTCTTCTGATCAATCCCTATAAATAGGTCCACAAAACACATACGAAACACACACACAGAGAGGAAACATAAGCTAAAAAGGTTTTGGTGCGTTAGAAACAGCTTTAGGAATTTGTGAGAAATTTTTTAGAATTTTTGAAGTTTTTTTTTCTAGAAAATTTTTGAAAATTTTCCAGAATCCGATGAAATTTTTCAGCGAACCTTGAATTTTTCGACGAGTTTTTCAACCAACCTTAAAGTTTTCAGCATTTTTTTTTAGATTTTGATAGAACATTCAACTGGAGTCTGCGATTGTTTAGAGAGAAGGGGGAGAAAAGAAGGGAAAAGAAAAGAGAGAAGAAGGGAAATCTGAAGAAAAATCGAGTTTCAGCCTTATATACCCTCCCCAAAATGACGTCGTTTTTACGTTAGTAAACCCACAGGATTCGCGCATTTTGCCAAGATCCGACCCAACCCGTAGCGCATCCAATCCAGCGACTTGCGTCTCTGCTTGGGTTCGAGTCGAGCTGTTTTCTTGTCGAGTCGTACATCCGAGCCATCGTTCTTCTTGGAGCCGAGCCGCATTAAGTCGAGCCGAGCCGTTCCAAAGGTTTTTTTTCCCTTTTTTTCTTATTTATTATTATTATTATTTTATTATTATTATCATTATTATTATTATTATTTATTGATTAGATTAGAATTATTTAGTATTCCTTATTTAATTTTATTTTTATTTTATTTTTTTAAAAATGATTTTCTTTCAATAAAATTCCAAAAAAAAATATTTTTGAGGAAAAGTTGAAAATATCAATTTTTTTTAAAATAATTTTCTAAAAAGGTTTTTTGAGGAAAAGTTGAAAGTATCAATTTTCCTTGTACAAAAGCAATGAGTTTTTGAAGAGAAAATGATTTATATCTAAAGCTGAATCATTATTTTTTTTCCATTTTATTTCTTTTCCTTTTTGAATTTTCTTTAATGTTAAATAATCCGACGATAGAGCATCTACAAGTGAAATAGTAGTTTCCTTGCATACTCTTGAGGTGAGGGAATTTTTAAAATTTTTGCTAAAAGCATTAGAGTCAATTGAGAATAATTTCCAATAATTAATTACTTGGTAAATTTTTAAGGTTTATTGGATAACACAAAATTAAGCTGGTACCATATTTCGATGGGTGTTGTGAGGCTGCTACAACCTTCCTCACACGTAATCATACTTCCAAACCCTGTTCTAGTTAGTAGACCTGAACCTATTCTTTTAGAGACCCTTGGGCTTAGGTGTTCCTTAAAAGGATAAATTCCTTAGGTGGCTAATCGCACCTAAACAAAGAAAGATTGGTGGCGACTCCTTAAGTCAATGTCTAGCAATGGATCCCCAGATCTAAACGTTATGATAGTTTGGTGACTCTACTGGGGACAAGCCGAGAGTCAGGCCAGCAAACAAATTTGTGTTATCCGAAAGCCTAATAAAATTGAACCTTTTGTATAGATTTTTTTTATTCATTCATATTTATTTAATTTGTTAATTATGTCATTCATATGCAAATGCATAACATGAGTTCTATACCCGAGCTCCGTCCCTCTAGGAGGTAGTAAAGTACCTATTGCTTTCGTGAGGTTTAATTCCTCCACAGTGGCTAGCAAAATACTCCCACTCAAATTGAACCTTTTCCGCTTATAGTCTGTAATGGGTGAGGATTGGGGTGCCTTACTAGTCTGTGATAAACAATGATGTAAGGAGCAATTTGGGAACCTTTAGACTTTAACCTTAAACCACATATAGTGAACCTTAAGAGTGCCTAACCTATAGATAGAGCTATTTTTCTTCCTTTTTAGAATTGCCCAAAAGCATAGGGTTCATTCCTCTTATTTTGTGTGATGTTTTAATTTACTTAGTTATTTATTTATTCCTTCTTATTTGGTATACTAAGCTCTTCTCTTATTCATGTTTGCATGATCCATACTCATATCATGAAGTTGCATAAAGAACATTTGCTTGAAAGATGATCTTCAACAAAAAGTTTTCCATGGACTCTATAGAATGATTAGTTTGCTCTTCATCTGTACTCGCTCCTTGTGAGTCACCCAATGAAGTAAAGGTCCAGTAAAAAAAGGTTTAACTGAAGATAGGGGATTGTTTACCAACTAGCCATGATTCTACCTTGTCTTAAGAAACATTTATCCACCTCAAACAAAATAATCTAGAGGATTTGGTTGATATATGGAAGAAGATAAGTCCATAAAGACAAGAGCAGTTTTGCCAGAGACATGGGCATATAGCATACCTTCTTGCAATAAATGTCGACAATCAACTAGTTAGAGCTACAGTGTAATTTTAGGATCCTACATATAAGTGTTTCATCTTCAATGAAGTGGATATGATGCCAACCATTGAAGAATATTCGATCTTGTTGGGCCTGCAACTCAAGGCTCCTGATAAGATATATGTTAAAAAACACAAGTCAGGATTTCGTAAGGATTTGGCCCATCTCATGGGGATAGACAAGGAGATTATGGATTCTCACATAAAGAAGAAATAAGAACAGGTTTGCCTACCTTGGAAATTCTTTCATGATTTCTTAGTGCAACATGCCAACGAAGAACAGGGATTAGATGTATTTGCCTTAGCCATATACGAAATGGTGATATTTCCAAAGGTTTTGGGTCATATTGAAATAGCAGTGGTTGACTTCTTCGAGAGTGTGATCAATGGCTGTAACCTTCAACAGTAATATTAGCAGAGACTATTAGATCTTTGAGTTACTGTCGGTGGAATGGAAGGCATTTTATAAGCTACATATAGTTATTATACTTATGGATGAAAAGTCATTTCAAGTGGAGAAAAAGTGCTTTCTCGAAGCTTTATGTCTGCAATCGAGCTCTGATCAAGGAATTCTATGAAAGTTTATGGTCAGAACAAAAGTCAAAAAAGGAGTGGATAGTTTTCTAACAAGAATTGACAAGTGCCAAAGTAAGATGGTTGGTCGCATGGATGAGTCGTGAACCTATGCTATATCAGTGTGGAGATAATATTGTGGTCCTACTTTTGGGTTTATATAGGGTAACAAATTATGCACCACTTCTAGTAAAAAACTAGTTTAGGGTAGAACAGTTCATTCTTATGACCCACGGGCTTCATTAATTGAATTTTTCTTACAGTGAGCCAAAAGCATTTCAGAGGATGAATGAGGTGATTAAAGCATAGAAAAATCCTCGTAGAGTGAGTCCTGGATCGTTCATTGATAAAGTCACTCTAAGGTATTTGCTTTGGAGAGCAAGATGAAGACAGCACTTATGAAAGCTTTCAACCGTCAACAGAAGGAAAGCTTGAAGAGACACCATCAAAATTAGAGCTTCCGACAAAAAGAATTTAAGTCTGAAAAGGATAAGTTAAAGCAAGAAATCTAGAAGCTTCGAGAAGAAAAAGATCAGTGGAAAGATAGAGCTGAGAGACATGAACCTAGAGTTTGCAAGATTGCTAGAGAATGTGATACAACTCTTGAAGACCTAGCAGAGCTACACCAAGAACATAAGAGGT
>NW_019168468.1:27433-53578 GCF_002303985.1 Durio zibethinus | reverse complement strand
TATGTGTGAGAGAAAGGGCCAAGGAGATAACAATTGTTGAGCTCACTGAAGAGAATAAGTGATTGAAGCAAGAATATGCTGAATTAGAGGAAGAAAGTACCCAAGTAAGATAAAAAATAATATGTTAAATAGCTACTTAAGCAGGTTGAGACAAAGGTTGAATGAACAAGAAAACTATATTGCTACATTGGTTAGAGAGCATAGAGAGTTATCATACCAAGTGTGGTATGGTAAAAGGGAAAACCTAGGAAGAAAGAAGTACATTGAGCACTTAACAATCCAAATTTGCAAAGGGGTATGTAAGGCAAGAGAGATGGTAGAAGAGGCAGAGGCATTGAAAGAAGTGGTAGCCCTAGTAGAAGAACATAGACAGTGTCTTTTGAACTTCATCGAGGAAGCCAGAACCCAGTATGAGCATATCAAATGATTTTATGATTATAACTCTAGGATGATAGATTCTATGTAAATGAAAGTTTTTTTGAATAAATGAAATCTTTTAGTTGAACACTGTCTTAAAGGCAATTGTTCTCTTCATGCATGCATTTTCATTCATTACATTCTCATTCAATACATTTAACAAAGTAACCATGAGTTAGTCATATAAACTTGCTAATTTTAAGATATGATATTCAAGGTTCAAGGATAGCTCCATCTAGCAAGAACCCTATCCATCGATATAACACAAGAGCCAGAGCTAGACAAATGGAGTAAGAAAACTCTCATCGATTTGAGAAACTAGAAAAAGCACAAGAAAAGATTGAGAATGAGTTGAGCAAAATTCTAGATGCTCTCAACAAGCTAAACAAGGGAAAAAGAATAGAAGAAAATACAAGCCAACAAGGCCTCCCATCATAAGAAGTCACTGACCTTCTATATCCTCTAGGATTTGGTCCACAACAAAACTAGTCTACACTGATATACCACCATAGCAGTTCACATATCCTGTATACCCTAGCATTCTGCCATCAGTTTCAAACCAGGGCATTACCATAGCTATGTAAATCTTGTCTTTACTAAAAAGGCAGTGAAATCGATTCCAAGTTCCTGATACAGATGACTTGAAAGATAAGGAGAAAGAAAAGGCAAAGGTGGTGGAATCTCAAGAAAATTCAAAGATTAGTATGCTTGAACAAAGGTTACGAGTTGTAGAAGAAATTAGATTTTATGCAGTTCTGGTTGACATGTTTGGGCTTTGCTTAGTCCTGAATGTTAGTTATTCCACCAAGTTCAAAGTGTCAGAGTTTAAGAAATACGATGGTACAAAGTGTCCGAATACTCACATTATCATGTAGCTATTGGAAGATGGCAACCCCTACCCATGAATGAAAAACTATTAATGCATCATCTTTCAAGATAGACTTTATAGGCTCTACTGCCAGGTGATATGTCCAGCTAGACAGAACCCGTATCCGTGCTTAGAGTGATATGGCCATGACTTCACATCAGCAATATCGACATTATGGATCTAGCTCATGATCATTTGTCTTTATAAAAACTGAAGAAAAAGGCAATGAGTCTTTTAAAAAAATATGCCCAAAATATAGAGATGTAGCTCTCATGCAACTCTTTGACTGAGAAAAAGACTATAATGCCTATTTGTTAGCATTTTAAAAATCTCCCTATTAATGAAAGATGATAGGGAATGCACTAAACTTCGCTGAATGGTGATTTCAAGAGAAATTATTGGAGTACCAGTCAAAAATGACAGTTTAGAAAAGAGGTGAAGCATCCAACAAAAAAGCCAAAGAAGAAAGAAACTAAAGCTAGGCTGTGAACTTTGATAGACAGAATTTGCAGGTTATCATCCTACTCACCATAAGGATACCTTTCATATATCCTGCTACTTCCCTTTACCCATACAACCATTCGCATAGTCCATCTTATGCCCAAACATATTCGACCTCCTCTTAGGCCTCAGAATACCACATATAGTCCTAGTGCTCAGCCTACTTCAAAACCCTAGACTTATCCAGCAAGCCCAATGGGAGGTTTTTGGGAGCAACGAACCACTCATAAAAAGCTTGTATTTGTCCCAATCCCTATGACCTATACAGAGTTATATTGTGAGCTTTACAATAGTCATCTGATTGCTCCAAGTAAGTTAGAGCCACTCAAGCCACCTTACCCTAAGTGGTATGATCCCACAGTCCATTGTGACTATCACTATGGGATTGCTGGTCACTCCACTAAAAATTACACTGTATTAAAACATAAAGTGCAACGACTGATCAAGGATGGAATGATTAGTTTTGATACAGGAGGGGTAACTGCACCAAATGTTAGTGGCAATCATTTGTCTAATCACAATGTGAATGCTCTGAGTAATGAACAGAGCATCATTTGAAGAGAAAAGTTACAAATATTAGGACACCTCTCACTCAGTTATTTGATGCTTTGAGGAAAGCTGACATGATACAACCAGTGAGTCCACACTATTATCATGGAACATATATAGCAGGCACTAGTTGTAAATATCATCGTGGGGTAATGGGTTACTCTATCGAAACTTGTGAGCAGTTTCACCAAGAGATACAAAAGCTCTTGGATTCATACCAAATGGAGGTCTATGAAAAGGAAAAAGACTTAGAGAGTGTTAAAATATCCATGACTGACAAGCCCATAAAACTATTTCCAAAATCGATGACGATTCACTGTGAGAACAAGTCAAAGTCAGTTCTAGACAAACTCATTCCTCGATTAGTAACTTTTAAAGTTCTGACTCTCTTTCCATATAAGGATGATAAAGTTATACCCTGAAAATATGGTTGTGATACAGTGGTTCAGGGGTAAGAAGAGAATGTCTCTAAGACTGACGCCTCTAATTAACTGGTGTAGGGGGTATTACTCGAAGTGAAAGATGCTACACTCTAGAAATATTGAAGAAGGCTAGAAGAGAGAAAGCTAAGGTAAGAGAAGAATGGAATAACCCTGAAGTGGAACCTGAAGAGGATCATCTAAAGTCGATGTTAAAAAAAAAGGCTTGTGAATTCTTAAAGTTGGTAAAACATAGTGAATATTCAGTTGTTGAACAGTTGAATAAAATGCCAGCATGAATCTCATTATTATCACTGCTAATGAATTGAAAACCACATCAAAATGCCCTACTGAAAGTATTGAACCAGGCATATGTGGCACATAATGTATCTGTTGAATATGTGAACCACCTGGCTGAAAATTTATTTATGCCAAATTATATTTCATTCAGTGATGATGAGATTCTTCCATAGGGAAGAGGAACTACCAAGGCTTTGTATATCACAATCAAATGCAAGAGCCATATCATGGCTAAAGTTCTTATTGATAATGGCTCTGCTATCAATGTCATGCCTATGTCAACTTTGGCAAGGCTACCTATCGACTACTCTCATATGAAAGACAGTCAAATGATAGTGTAAGCTTTTAATGGGACCAGAAGAAAAGTCTTAAGAGATATCGAGATGCCCTTACAAATTGGGTCGTGTATTTTAAGTACGAAATTTCAAGTAATGGATCTCTCCATCTTATAGCTATATACTAGAAAGGCCATGGATTCACATGGTAAGGGCTATTCCTTCTACTCTTCACCAAAAAATTAAGTTCAATATGAAAGGCCAGTTAGTGGTAGTGTTTAGGGAGGAAGATATGCTAGTGACCCAACCTTTGAATGCCCCATATGTGGAAGCTGTCGAGGAAGTGGAAGAGTGTTCCTATCAATATTTTGAATTGGTCAATTCTATAGGTGAAAGATTTAAAAATTAACCTTTTTTAAAGATAGTGACGAGCCAAGTCATTAATAAGGGTTGGTATCTAGGAATAGGACTGGGCAAGAACTTGTAGGGAATAAGAGAACCCCAATAGTGGTAGACAATAGTGAAAGGCTAGGCCTAGCTATGAAGTAGCAGAATGAAATATCAAGAAAAGGCCAGCAAGTAAAACAGCAAGACTAATGATTATCCCACACCTATATAAGACTTTCAGACTTAGAGGATTCATGTACCCAGATGCAAAAAAAGGTATGGAAGAAGCTTTCACCCAATTAACTATCTATGCTATTGAAGATGAAGTGGGGCTTAAGTAAGAAAGGTGGGTCGCCTTTGTCTGCCAGATTATGAGCTGAACAATTGGAGTGCCATTGAAATGCCTTTGACTTTTGAAACTAATTCAATGTAATTGTACATCCCAATAATTTTACCCAAGGCTTTAGGGTGATCTTTCTTATTTGGGCCATTTATCTTTTATTATTCTAATAAAGATTAGGAAGGATGCATTTTCATTCATTTTTTCTTGTGTCTTCATTATTGCCATTTTTCCCAAATACATCTTGCCAACATATCCCATTTCATTCAATTTCAGGTCTTTAAATGAACATGAAGATAATTATGATAACAATCAAGAGGTTAGTTTTGAGAATTCAATTAACACTGATGAACTTGATAATGAAGAGAATTTTGAGGAATATATTATGCCTTTACACCTAATAAGATTGATTGAACAAGAAAACAAGCCAATTGAGCCTCATCAAGAGATAGTTGACTTAGTGAATCTAGGAGATAAAGAGAATAAGAAAGAGGTCAGAATCAGCACTTCACTTTTATTAAAGATAGGCAACATTTGAAAGATCTACTTTGAGAATTCATAGATGTGTTTGCTTAGTCATACCAAGAAATGCCAGGACTAATTATGAAAAAATAGAGCACAGACTGCCCCTAAAGCCAGAATGTAAGCCAGTCCAGTAGAAATTGAGGTGAATGAAGCCTGAAATGCTACTAAAAATCAAAGAAAAAGTGAAAAAATAGTCTGATGTAGGCTTCTTACAAGTGGCTAAGTATCCAGAGTAGGTAGCCAATATAATACTAGTTTCTAAGAAAGATGGAAAGGTATAAATGTGTGTAGACTATCATGATTTGAATAGGCTAGCCAAAGATAACTTTCCCTTTATCTCATATCGACACACTGGTAGATAACGCGACTAAACATTGCAATGTTTCTTTCATGGATGGGTTCTTAGGGTATAATCAGATAAAAATGGCTGTAGATGATTATGGAAAAAAACCACTTTTGTGACTATATAGCGAACTTTTGTTACAAAGTCATGCCTTTTAGGTTAAGAATGCTGGGCAACATATCAAAAGGTCATGGTAACATTCTTCCATGATATGATGCACAAAAAGATTGAAATGTATGTAGATGATATGATTACAAAATCTTATGAGAATGAAGATCATGTCACAAGCCTCAAAAAGTTATTTGAGAGATTGAGAAGATTTTAGCTCAAGTTAAACCTAGCCAAGTGCACCTTTAGGGTAAAGTCAGGGAAGTTACTAGGCTTTGTGGTCAGTGAAAGAGGAATTGAAGTTGATCCAAACAAAATACGGGCCATTCAAAGTTTGTCACCTCTAAGTAGACCAAAAGAAGCTTGAGGTTTTCTGAGAAAGTTAAACTACATTTCACGGTTCATATCTCAGCTTACTTACAAATGTGATCCCATTTTTAAGCTTTTTCTTAAGAATAATCCTAGAGAATGGAACGAGGAATGCCAAGTAGCTTTTGATAAAATTAAGCAATACTTGTCAAGTCCTCTTGTGTTAGTGCCACCTGTTCTAGGGAAATCCTTAATTTTATATCTGATAGTGTGCGAGAATTCAATGGGATGTGTACTAGGGCAGCAAGATGAGTATGGTCGAAAAGAGAGAGCTATTTATTATTTGAGTAAAAAATTCACTGAATATGAGTCCAAGTATTCTCCTTTGAAAAAAATGTGTTGTGCATTAGCTTGCACTGCTAAAAGACTCAGACAATACATACTCTATCACACTACTTGGCTTATAGTCAAACTAGATCCGATCAAATACATCTTCGAGAAACTTTATTTGTCTAAGAGAATTGCTAGGTGGCAAGTGATGTTATCAGAATATGATATCATATATGTAAGCCAAAAAGCAATAAAAGGAAATGATATAGCTGAGTTTCTTGTAGATCATGCTACTGAAGAATATTAACCAATGAGATTGAAATTCCTCGATGAAGATCTAATGACTATTTTCCAATTAGAGAAGGGGAAGCATAAAGAAAAGTGTTGGAGGATGTATTTTTATGGAGTTGTCAATGCCTTGGGACATGAAATTGATACAATTCTGATCTCTCTAGAAGAACAATACTATCTTGTAACAGCGAGGTTAAATTTTAATTACACAAATAACATCACTAAATATGAGGCATGTGTCATGGGTTTACAAGCTACTATAGTAGAAGAGTGAAAACATTAAGAGTGTTTGGGGACTCAACTCTAGTTATATATCAATTGAAAGGAGAATGAGAGATGAGAGATTCAAAACTCATTCCATATCATAAGTATATTTTAGAGTTGATAAAATAGTTTGAAGATATCCAGTTTGACCATTTACCTCGAGAGGAGAATCTGATTACTGATGCCTTGGCCACTCTAGTTGTAATGATTCGAATTAATGACAATATTGACATTCAGCCCATCAAGCTAGATGTTAAGGATATGCCAGCTCATTGCTCTAATATAAAAGAAGAAGAGGATGGGAAGACCTGGTATTATGATATCTTATAGTATATTAAGGATCAGCAATACCCTGTTCAAGCAACAGAGAATGATAAAAAGGGTCATCCGAAGATTAGCTATAAGTTTTTTCTTAGATGGGGATGTTTTGTACAAAAAAAACTATGATCAAGTATTACTGAGATGTGTAAGTAAGGTTGAAGCAAGGAAAATCATTGAAGAGGTGCATAATGGAATATGTGGGGCACATGCCAGTGGACATATGATGGTGAGACAGATCATGAGAATAGGATACTACTAGTTGACAATGGAGAGTGACTGCATTGACTATGCTCGTAAATGCTATAAATGCTAGATATATTCTGATAATATCCATGCTTCGCTATCTGTTTTACGTGGTTTGGCACCACTTTGGCCATTCTCAATGTGGGGCATGGATGTCATTGGTCTTATCACCCTAAAGGCTTTTAATGGGCATAGGTTTATTTTTGTGATGATAGATTACTTCACAAAATAAGTGGAGGTAGCATCATATGCAAATGTAACACGATCTGTGGTTTGCAAGTTCGTAAAGAGAGAGATCATCTATAGATATGAACTTTTAAAAAGAATTATTTCAGACAATGCCAAGAATTTAAATAGTATGATGATGCAAGAAATATGTGCTCAATACAAGATCAAGCATTATAACTCGGCACCATACCGTTCGAAAATGAATGGGGCAGTTAAGGCAGCTAATAAGAATATCAAAAGAATTCTTGAAAAGATGAATGAGACTTATAAAGATTGGCATGAGAAATTGTCATTTGCACTGCATGCATATCGAACATCAGTGCACACTTCTACTAGGGTAACCTTATTTTTTTTGGTTTATGGGATGGAGGCTGTACTACCAGTGAAAGTGGAGATCCCATCCTTGAGGGTTCTAATAAAAGTTGAATTGGAAGAAGTTGAATGGATTTGAGAACACTATAAACAATTAAATTTCATAGAAGAAAAGAGATTGACTGCATTGTACCATGGTCAACTATATCAAAGAAGAATGATAGGGGCTCATGACAAAAAAGTTTGACCTCGTTACTTGTGAGAAGGATAGTTGGTCTTAAAAAGAATTCGCTTAACCCAGTATGATAATAGAGGAAAATGGACTCCAAATTGGGAAGGACCGTATATGGTGAAACGGGCTTTCTCAGGTAGAGCACTAATACTGACTGAGATGGATGGAAATGATTTACCCCATCTTATAAATTCTGATGCTGTGAAGAAATACTATGCTTAAAAGAAAAAAAAGGTAAAAAAAAGAAAAAAAAAGAAAAAAAAGAAAGAAAAAGGAAAAAAAAAAGGGAATGAAAAATAAGGACTCAAGGCGAAAACCTTAAAAAAGCAATTTGAGTCATAAGGGGTTTATCTAAGTTGAAAACCTGAAAAGGCAGCTTAGATAAGGAGAATACAGTATCAAATCTAAAAATTCATTGGCAGGGAGGCTAGCAAATTCAGAGGAGCTCTAAGTTGTTAAGTGCATCAGATGATTGGGTTTTCAAAAGAACCTTGGGATGTGTTATCATGATTGTCCGATTGTTCATTTTTGGGTATTGTCTCCTTATGCCTATTTTTGTAATTCTTTCTTAGCTAAAGTTTGCCAACATTTTTGCTAATAAAGGACAATCTATTTCACTCTTTGTGTGCCTCTTCTGTTGACTGTTTCCCAATCATTCTTATTCTTTTCTTCTTAATATCTTATAATGGAAAAAATATGCAAATGCATTCTTACTTTTTGAGTTTGAAATAATGATTGATAAATGAATAATGGCATGAAAGATTTTTATATTACATTAAAGAAGTCAATAGTGATAAAGGCAGAATCGAGATGTTCAGTTCCTGATAAGGACATTGAATTTGGAAAGAGATTTCTTACAAAAAGAATGT
Organism: Durio zibethinus; assembly: GCF_002303985.1. The sequence goes on along the minus strand of NW_019168468.1, from coordinate 45,147 downwards.
GAGAATTAAATGGAAGAGATGATTGAGAGTTACACTAGCTCGATCTTAGAAGAATAGTGTAACTTGGTCTTTAAAGAATCAAGGGTTTAAGGCCTAAGAAAAGAGCTTAAGAAACTTGAGTACCATAATTGAATAGGAATTAATTAGCCAACATTTGCATAGCATGCATTGAATTTCACACGCATTGCATAGCATATACTACATTCAAGAAAATATAGTGCATAAATTCAAGAAGCAAGGGTATTCCAAAATCCCACATAGAGAAGACAGATGTGAAGACATTTTCAAATTTGAAAAAAAGCTTGTCAGGTAAGTTTCTAATCCTTAAAATAGGATATCTTTTGGTATCAGGATTGATTTGTAAAACCTTTGGGCATAATCTCTTGAAATTCTTTCAAACAGATTTTTAACTCCTTTGGACATGATTGTCAAGGAGCATTTACTTTCAAAGTTGTAGTGCCTCTGTTTAGAGGAGCAATTTACTTTCAAAAGTTGTGGTGCCTCTACTTAGAGGAGCTTTGTTTATTTTTCAAAGTCATCGAGCCTCTGATTAGAGGAGTTTTGTTTAGTTTTTTCCAAAGTTGTTGAGCCTCTGATTAGAGGAGCTTTGTTTATTTTTCAAAGTCGTCAAGTCTATGATTAGGGGAGCCTTCTATTTTTCAAAGTCATTGAGCCTCTGTTTAGAGGAGCTTTATTTATTTTTCAAAGTCGTTGAGCCTCTGATTAGAGGAGCCATTTATTTTCCAAAGTCGTTGAGCCTCTGATTAAAGGAGCCATTTATTTTCAAAGTTGTGGAGCCTCTGTTTAGAGGAGCTTTGTTTATTTTACTCAAAGTCGTTGAGTCTCTGCTTAAAGGAGCTTTGACCAAAATTTTGACAAAAAACAAAAAAAAAAAAAAAAAAGCAAAAAGTGTCAAGTTAAGTCTTGAATGGGTGTCTACGTCTTTGCACAATTCTTGTTTCACAGAAAATGTGCAAAAAGGGGCAGCTGTAGACACCTAATTTGATCCAGGCCTGGATCAATTGGGCCTGGTCTAAATGGGTACTAGGGGTTCATTTTTTTTAATTTAATTTAATTTAATTTAATTATTTTTCATTTATTATTATGATTATTATGATTATTATTATTATTTATCTATTAATATTTTTTATTTATCTAATTATTTTCTTTTAGTTATCTATTAATATATTTATCTATTATTTTTATTTTTATTTTTATTTTTTTTCTTTCTTTTTCAGCTGAGATTAGGATTAGGATAAAAAATTGGAATGAATTTGGCCTTGATTTGGGAGCTAGTAGAGTCGGGATTAGATTCAAAGATTGAATCCAAATCCCAGAAAGAGTTAGGATTGATCAGAAAATTTTCTGATCAATCCCTATAAATAGACCCACAAAACACACATGAAACACACACACAGAGGAAACAGAAGCTAAAAAGGTTATGGTGCATTAAAAACAGCTTTAGGAATTTGTGAAAAAAATTTTAGAATTTTTAAATTTTTTTCTGGAAAATTTCTAGAATTTTTCCAAAATCTGATGAAATTTTTCGACGAACCTTGAATTTTTCAACGAGTTTTTTGGCCAACTTTGAAGTTTTTGGCATCTTTTTCCAGATTTCGGTAGAATATTCAATCAGAATCTAGGATTGTTTAGAGAGAAAGTGGAGAAAAGAAGGGAAAAGAGAGGAGATGAAAAGGGAAATCTGAAGAAAAATCAAGTTTCAGCCTTATGTACCTTCCTCAAAATGACATCATTTTTTCATTAGTAAACCCACAGGATTCCCGTGTTTTGCCAAGATTAGACCCAACCCGTAGCGCACCCGATCCAGCGACTCGTTTCTCTGTCTGGGTTCGAATCAAGCCGAGCCATGCCGTTTTCTTGTCGAGCCGCACATCCGAGCCGTCGTTCTTCTTGGAATAGAGTCGCATTAAGCCGAGCCGAGCCGTTTCAAAGATTTTTTCCCTTTTTTTTCTTATTTATTATATTATTTATTATTATTATTATTATTATTTATTAGATTAGAATTATTTAGTATTCCTTATTTTATTTTATTTTATTTTTAAAATGATTTTCTCTAAATAAAATTCCAAAAAAAAATATTTTTGAGAAAAAGTTGAAAGTATCAATTTTCCTTGAAAATAAGTTTTCTAAAAAATATTTTCGAGGAAAAGTTGAAAGTATCAATTTTCTTTGAAAATAATTTTCTAAAAAAGGTTTTTTGAGGAAAAGTTGAAAATATCAATTTTTCTCGAAATTAAAGTTTCAAAAAAATATTTTGGGGAAAAGTTGAAAGTATCAATTTTCCTTTTACAAAAGCAATGAGTTTTTGAAGAGAAAAGGATTTATATTTAAAGCTGAATCATTATTTTTTTTTCCATTTTATTTCTTTTCTTTTTTGAATTTTCTTTAATGTTAAATAATCCGACGATAGAGCCTTTGCAAGTGAAACAATAGTTTCCTTGCATACTCTTGAGGTAAGGGAATTTTCTCAATTTTTTGCTAAAAGTATTAGAGTCAATTGAGAATAATTTCCAATAATTAATTACTTGGCAAATTTTTAAGGCTTATTGGATAACACAAAATTAAGCTAGTATCATCTTTCGATTGGCGTTGTGAGGGTGTTACAACCTTCCTCACACGCAAACGTACTCTCGAACCATGTTTTGGTTAGTAGACCTGAACCTATTCTTTTAGGGACCTTTAAGCTTAGGTGTTTCTTAAAAGGATAGATTCCTTAAGTGGCTAATCGCACCTAAACAAAAAAAGATTGGTGGTGACTCCTTAAGTCAATGTCTAGTGATGGATCCTCGGATCTAAACGTTATGATAGTTATCACAAATCAATTATTTCTATTCATACAAGTTTATTTGAAATAACATAATTCTAGCTTATTAATATTCCAAAAATTAATAAGCAAGAGATTTAAAAAATGAATCTATTTGTTGAACAAGTTAAAATAGTTATGACTATTTATCAATTATCTATTTCAAATTGCTATAACCTTTTGTTTTGTTATAAAACAAATTTTGCTATTCATACAAGCTTATTTCAAATAAAATAACACAAATTTATTAATATTTAAACAATTAAAAAAATAAAAACATTTAAAAAATAAATTTGTTTATCGAATAAGTTTAAATAGTTATGATTATTTGAATAATTATTTATTTTAAATCATTACGACTTTTTTTATAAAATATTATTTTTGTTCATACAAGCTTATTCAAATTAAAATAATATTAATTTATTAATATTTCCTCAAATAATAAGTAGATTTTAAAAATAAATATGTTTACCTAAAAAGTCCAAATAGCCATAACTATTTGAATAATTATCTATTTCAAATTGTTATGACCTTTTGTTTGATTTTAAAATAATTGTATCAATTCATATAGGCTTATTCTAAATAAAATAATACTAATTTATTAATATTCCTAAAATTAATGAGTAAGAGATTTAAAAAATGAATTAGTTTACTGAACAATTTTAAATAGTTCTTACTATCTGAACAATTATCCATTTCAAATTGTTTTGACCTTTTGTTTTGTCAAAAAAAAAATTGTTTCTGTTCATACACGGTTATTCCAAATAAAATAGTATAAATTTATTAATATTTCAAAAATTAATAAGTAGAAATTTAAAAAATAAATATATTTTCTAAACACATTCAAATAGTTATGATTATTTGAATAATTATTTATTTCAAATAGTTATGACCTTTTATTTTGTCATAAACCAATTGTTTCTATTCATACAAGCTTATTCGAAACAAAATAATACTAATTTATTAGTATTCCAAAAATTAATAAGTAAAAGATTTAAAAAATAAATCCGATGATTGAGCAAACTCAAATAGTTATGACCATTTGAATAATTATTTATTTCAAATAGCTATGATATTTTGTTTTGTCATAAAATAATTGTTTCTATTCATACAATTTTATTTGAAATAAAATAATACTAATTTATTAATATTCTAAAAATTAATAGGTTGGAGATTTAAAAAATAAATCTATTTAGCAAACAAGTTCAAATAGTTATGTCCCTTTGAATAATTATCTATTTAAAATCATTATGACATTTTGTTTTGTCATAAAACAATTGTTTCTCTTCATACAAAATTATTTAGAATAAAATAATACTAATTTATTAATGTTTTAAAAATTAATTAGAGATTTAAAAACTAAATCTGTTTACTGAATCAATTCAAATAGTTATGACTACTTTATTTTGTCATATCGTTATGATCTTTATTTTGTCATAAAACAATTGTTTCTTTTAATATAAGCTTATTCCGATTAAGATAATACTAATTTAATAATAAAAAATAAATGTGTTTTGCCGATGTAGTTCAAATAAGTAAGACTATTAGAACAATTATCTATTTCAAATCATTCTGACCTTTTGTTTAGTCATAAAACAATTATTTCAGTTCATACAATCTTCTTTGAAATAAAATAATACTAATTTATTAATATTCAAAAAATTAATAAGCAAGTGATTTAAAAAAATTAATATGTTTACCTAACAAGTTCAAATAGATATAACCATTTGAACAATTATCTATTTAAAATCATAATGACTTTTTGTTTTGTCATAAAACAACTATTTCAGTTCATAAAAATTTATCCAAAATAAAATAATACTATTTCATTAATATTTAAAAAATTATTAAGTAAGAGATTTAAAAACTAAAGCTATTTTTCAAACCAATTCAAATAGTTATGATCATTTGAACAAAGATCAATCTCAAATCGCTATGATCTTTGTTTTGTCAATAAAGAACTATTTCTTATCATATAAGCTTATTCGAATTAAAATAATGCTAATTTAATAATATTTCAAAAATTAATAAGTAAAAGATTTAAAAAATAAATGTGTTTGCCGAATCATTTCAAGTGATCAGGACTATTAGAATAATTATCTATTTCAAATCATTCTAACCTTTTATTTAGTCATAAAATAATTGTTTCAATTCATACAAGCTTATTTAGAATAAAATAATACTAATTTATTAACATTCAAAAAATTAATAAGCAAGAGATTTGAACAAATAATTATGTTTACCAAACAGGCTCAAATAGTTATTATTATTTGAACAATTATCTACTTAAAATTATTATGAACTTTTGTTTTGTCATAAAACAATTGTTTTAGTTCACAAAAGCTTATCCAAAATAAAATAATTCTACTTTATTAATATTTCAAAAATTAATAAGTAAGAGGTTTAAAAAATAAATTAGTTTATCGAATCAATTCAAATAATTATGGCCATTTGAACAGTTATAAATTTTAAATTGTTATTACCTTTTGTTTTATCATAAAACAATTATTTTTCAACATACAAGATTATTTGGAATAAAATAATACTAATTTATTAATATTTCAAGAATTAGTAAGAGATCTAAAAATAAATAGTTATGACTATTTGAACAACTATGTATTTCAAATTGTTATAACCATTTGTTTGTCATAAAACAATTATTTTTGTTCATACAAGTTTATTTAGAATAAAATAATACTAATTTAATAATATTCTAAAAATTCATAACTAAAAGATTTAAAAAAGAAATCCGTTTGTTAAACCAATTCAAACAATTAAGACTATATAAACATTTTGTTTTGCATTAAAACAATTATTTCAGCTCATAAAGTTTATTTAGAATAAAATAAAACTAATTTGTTAATATTTCAAAATTTTATAAGAGATTTAAAAAATAATACTATTTATCAAATCAGTTAAAATAATTATAACTATTTGAACAATTATTTATTTCAAATCATTATTACTTTTTGTTTTGTCATAAAACAATTGTTTTTGTTCATATAAGTTTGTTTGAAATAAAATAATACTAATTTATTAATAATTAGAAAATTAATCAGTAAAAGATTTAAAAAATAAATTTGTTTACTAAACCATTTCAAATAGTTTTGACTATATGAATAATTATCTATTTCAAATCATATAACTTTTTGTTTTGTCATCAAACAATTGGTTCTGTTCATACTATTTTATTTGAAATAAAATAATACTAATTTAATAAAATTTCAAAACTTAATAACCAAGAAAATTAAAAGATAAATCTAATTGTTGAACGAGTTCAAATAGTTAAGATTATATGAATGATTATCTATTTCAAATAGTTATGACCATTTGTTTTGTCATAAAATAATTTTTTTGTTCGTACAAGCTTATTTGAATTAAAATAATACAAATTTAATAATATTTCAAAACTAATAAGTAAGAGATCAAAAAAAAATTGTTTATCGAACCAGTTTATATGATTAATACTATTAGAACAATTATCTATTTTAAATTGTTTTGATATTTTGTTTTATCATAAAAGCAATTGTTTCAATTTATACAAGCTTACTCGAAATAAATTAATACTAATTTATTAACATTCAAAAAATTAAAAAGAAAGAGATTTAAGAAAATAAATCTATTTATCGAAAAAGTTCAAATAGTTATAACTATTTGAAAATTGTCTATTTAAAATTGCTATGACCTTTTGTTTTTTCATAAAACAATTGTTTTAGTTAATACAAGTTTATATGGAATAAAATAATTCAAATTTATTAATAAGTAAGAGATTTAAAAAATAAAATTTGTTTATCGAATTAGTTAAATAATTATGGCAATTTGAACAATTATCTATTTCAAATTGCTATAACCATTTGTTTTGTTATAAAATAATTGTTTTTTTATCATACAAGCTTATTCGAAATAAAATAATACTAATTTATTAATATTTCAAAAATTAATAAGTATGAGATTTAAAAAATAAATGTGTTTGTCAAACCAATTCAAATAGTTAAAACCATAAGAATAATTATCTATTTTAAATTGTTCTAACCTATTTTTAGTCATAAAATATTTGTTTCATATCATACAAGCTTATTTAGAACAAAATAATCCTAATACATTAACATTTGAAAAAATAAACTTATTTACCGAATAAGCTCAAGTAGTTATGACTATTTGAAAGATTGATTTTTAAAATCGTTATGATCTTTTGTTTTGTCATAAAACAATTGCTTTAGTTTATAAAAGGTTATCCAAAATAAAATAATACCAATTTTTTAATATTTCAAAAATTAATAAGCAAGAGATTTTAAAAAATAAATGTGTTTTTTGAATAAATTCAAATAGTTATGACTATTTGAACAATTGTATATTTAAAATCATTATGATATTTTGTTTTATCATAAAACAATTGTTTCAATTCATTAAAGCTTATTTGAAATAAAATAATAATAATTTATTAATATTTCAAAAATTAATAAGTGATTTAAAAAGTGAATCTGTTTACCAAATCAATTCAAATAATTATGGCTATTTCAACAATTATCTATTTCAAATCATTATGAACATTGTTTTGTCATAAAACAATTGTTTTTCATCATACAAGCCTGTTTGGAATAAAATAATACTAATTTATTAATATTTCAAAAATTAATAAGTAAAATATTTAAAAAATAAATCTATTTATCGAAGTAGTTCTTATTTGAATAATTACCTATTTCAAATCATTATAACTTTTTATTCTATTCTAAATAATTGTTTCAGTTCATAAAAGCTTATTTGAAATAAAATAATACTAATTTAATAATATTATGAAAATTAATAACTAAGGGATTTAAAAAATAAATTTGTTTGTCGAAGCAGTTTAAATAGTTAAGACAATACAAATAATTATCTATTTCAAATCATTATGAAATTTTGTTTTGTCATAAAACAATTGTTTTAGTTCATACAAGCTTATTTGAAATAAAATAATACAAATTTATTAACATTCCAAAAATTAATAAGTGATTTAAAAAGTGAATCTATTTACTGAATCATTTCAAATAATTATGGCCATTTCAACATTCATCTATTTCAAACCATTATTACCTTTTGTTTGGTCATATAACAAGTGTTTTTTATCATTCAAGCTTATTCAGAATACAATAATACTAATTTATTAATCTTTCAAAAATTAATAAGTAAGCGATTTAAAAAATAAATCTGTTCATCAAACTAGTTCAAATAATTATAACTATTTGAATTGTTTACTTCAAATTGTTATAACCTTTTGTTTTTTCACAAAACAATTATTTCTGTTCATACAAGCTTATTTGGAATAAAATAATACAAATATAATAATATTCTAAAAATTAATAACTAAGAGAATTAAAATAAATTTGTTTGACAAACCAGTTCAAATATTTAAGATTATATGAACAATTATCTATTCCAAAATGTTATGACCTTTTTCTTTGTCACAAAACAAATTTTCAATTCATACTAGCTTATTTGAAATAAAAATAAAATGAATTTACTAATATTGCAAAAATTAATAAGTAAGATATTTTAAAAAATATTTCTGTTTACCTAACCAATTCAAATAATTATGACTATTTGAACAATTATCTATTTCAAGTCATTATAACCTTTTGTTTTGTAGTAAAACAAATGTTGTTGTTCATATAAGTTTATTTATAATAAAGTAATACTAATCTATTAATATTTCAAAAATTAATAATAGATTTAAAAAATAAATCTATTTATCAAACCAGTTCAAATAGTTATGACTATTTGACAAATTATTTATTTCAAAACATTTTGACTTTTTGCCCTATTATAAAACATTTGTTTCTGTTCATACATGCTTATTTTGATTAAAATAATATTAATTTATTAATATTTCAACAATTAATAAGTAAAAATTTTAAAAAATAAATATGTTTATCGAACTAGATCAAATGGTCATAATTATTTAAATAATTATCTATTTCAAATCATTATGACCCTTTCTTTTGTCATAAAAGATTTGTTTCGGTTTATATAACTTTATTCGAAATAAAATAATACCAGTTTATTAATATTCCAAAAATTAATAATTAAGAGATTTAAAAAAGTATCTATTTATCGAATAAGTTTAAATGATTATGACTATTTGAACAATTATTTATTTGAAATTGCTATAACATTTTGTTTTGACATAAAATAATTTTTTTTGCTCATACAAGCTTATTTCAAATAAAATAATACAAAATTATTAATATTAAGACAATTAATAAGTAAAAGATTTAAAAAATAAATATGTTTATCAAACAAGGTCAAATGTTATGACTATTTGAATAATTATTTATTTCAAATTGTTATGACTCTTTTTTTTTTTGTTATAAAACAATTGTTTATGTTCATACAAGGTTATTCCGATTAAAATAATACTAATTATTAATATTTTGACAATTAATAAGTAAAAGATTTAAAAAAATAAATATGTTTACCGAACAAATTGAAATAATCATGATCATTTGAATAATTAACTATTTCAAAAAATTATGACCTTTTGTTTTGTAATAAAACAACGGTTTCAATTCAAATAAGCTTATTTGAAATAAAATAATACTAATTTATTAATATTAATTAATGAGTAAGAGACTTAAAAAATAAATTTGTTTATCGAATAAGCTCAAATAGCTATGACTATCTAAATAGTTATCTATTTTAAAACATTATGAGCTTTTGTTTTGTCATAAAACAATAGGTTTTGTTCATGCAAGCTTATTTCAAATAAAATAATATAAATTGATTAATGTTACAAAAATTAATAAGTAAAAATTTAAAAAATAAATATGTTTTCTACACACGTTCAAATAATTATATCTATTTGAACAATTATCCATTTCAAATTGTTATGATCTTTTGTTTCGTTATAAACTAATTATTTTTGTTCATAAAAAGCTTATTTGCTATAAAATAATACTAATTTATTAAAATTTCAAAAATTAATAAGTAAAATATTTTAAAAAATAAAATATGTTTACTGAGCCGGTTCGAATAGTTATGACTATTTGAACAATTATTTATTTCAAATCGTTATGATCTTTTGTCTTCTTATAAAACAATTGTTTCTAGTTATACAAATTTATTCGAAATAGAATAATACCAATTTATTAATATTCTAAAAATTAATAAGTTGGAGATTTAAAAAATAAATCTATTCACTCAACAAGTTCAAATAGTCAAGTCTATTCGAACTATTAGCTATTTCAAATCATTATTTTATTTTGTTTTTCTGTAAAACAATTGTTTCTATTCATACAAAATTATTCAAAATAAAGTAGTACCAATTTATTAATATTTCAAAAATTAAGAAGAGATTTAAAAAACTAAATCTATTTATTGAACCAGTTCAAATAGTTATGACTATTTGAACAATTATATATCTAAAATTGTTATGATCTTTTTTTTTCTCATAAAGTAATTGTTTTTATTCGTACAAGCTTATTCAGAGTAAAATATTACTAAATTAATAATATTTTAAAAATTAATAAGTAAGAGATTTAAAAAATAAATATGTTTCTGAACCAGTTCAAATAGTTAAAACTTTTAGAATAATTAGCTATTTCAAATCATTTTGACCATTTGTTTAGTCATAAAATAATTGTTTCAATTTATACAATTATCTATTTAAAATTGTTATGACATTTTATTTTAACATAAAATAATTGTTTCAATTCATAAAATCTTATCCAAAATAAAATAATGTTACTTTATTCATATTTCAAAATTTGAGAAGTTGGAGATTTAAAAAAATAAATAAGTTTATCGAATCAATTATGACTATTTAAACAATTACTTATTCCAAATCGTTATGACTTTTTATTTTGTCATAAAACAATTGATTTTGTTCACACAAGTTTATTTAGATTAAAATAATATTAATTTATTAATATTTTGACAATTAAAAAGTAAAAGGTTTTCAAAAATAAATATGTTACTGAACAAGTTCAAATAGTCATAACTATTTGAATAATTATCTATTTCAAATCTCATAACTATTTGAAAAATTATCTATTTCAAATTGCAATGACCTTTTGTTTCATCCCTAAAACAATTGTATTAGTTCACTTAGGCTTATTTGAAATAAAAATAATACTAACTTATTAATATTCCAAAAATTAATGAGTAAGAGATTTAAAATATGAATATGTTTACCGGACAAGTTCAAATGGTTATGACCATTTGAATAATTATCTATTTCAAATGTTATGACCTTTGTTGTGTCATAAAATAATTGTTTATGTTCATATAAGCTTATTTCGAATAAAATAATATAAATTTATTAATATTCCAAAAATTAATAAGCAAAAATTTTAAAAATAAATTTGTTTTTCTAAACATATTCAAATAGTTATGACTATTTGAACAATTATCTATTTCAAATAGTTATGACCTTTTTGTTTTGTCATAAACCAATTGTTTCTATTCATACAAGTGTATTTGAAATAAAATAATAATATTTTATTAATATTCCAAAAAATTAATAAGTAAAAATTTTAAAAAATAAATATGTTTACCAAGCAAGTTCATATCATTATGACTATTTGAACGATTATTTATTTCAAATAGTTATGATTTTTTGTTTTGTCATAAAACAATTCTTTCTATTCATACAAGTTTATTCATATTAAAATAATATTATTTTATTAATATTTTGAAAATTAATAGGTAGGAGATTTAAAAAAGTAAATCTATTTACCGAACAAGTTTAAATAGATTTGACTATTTGAACAATTATCTATTTAAAGTTGTTATGACCTTTTGTTTTATCACAAAACAATTGTTTTAGTTCATACAAACTTATCTGAAATAAAATAATAATACCTTTTTAATATTTCAAAAATTAATAAGCAAGAGATTTAAAAACTAAAGTTGTTTTCCAAACCAGTTTAAATAGTTATGACTATTTGAAGAAATATCAATCTCAAATCATTATGATTTTTGTTTTCTCATAAAACAATTGTTTTTGATCATATAAGCTTATTCGAATAAAATTAATACTAATTTAATAATATTTCAAAAATTAATAAGAGATTTAAAAAATTAATGTGTTTACCGAACTAGTTTAAATAGTTAAGACTATTAGAATAATTATCTATTTCAAATTGCTCAGACCTTTTGTTTAGTTATACAATAATTGTTTCAATTCATACAAGCTTATTTGGAATAAAATAATACTAATTTATTAACATTCAAAAAATTAATAAGCATGAGATTTGAAAATATAAATCTATTTACCGAACAAGTTCAAATAGTTATGACTATTTAAATAATTATTTATTAAAAATCATTTGACCATTTGTTTTATCATAAAATAGTTGTTTTAGTTCATAAAATCTTATCCAAATAAAATAATACTACTTTATTAATATTTCAAAAGTTATTAAGTAAAAGATTTAAAAAATAAATTAGTTTACCGAATCAGTTCAAATAATTATGGCCATTTGAACAACTATCTATTTCAAATCATTATTACCTTTTGTTTTGTCATAAAACAATTGTTTTCAACATACAAGTTTATTTGAAATAAAATAATACTAATTCATTAATATTTCAAGAATTAATAAGAGATTTAAAAAATATATCTGTTTACCAAACTAGTTCAAATAGTTATGATTATATGAATAATTACCTATTTTAAATTGTTATAACCTTTTGTTCTATCATAAAACAATTGTTTTATATCCATACAAGCTTATTCAGAATAAAATAATACTAATTTAGTAATATTCTAAAAATTAATAACAAAGATATTTAAAAAATAAATCTGTTTGCTGAACTAGTTCAAATAGTTAAGACCATATGAATAAATATTTATTTCAAATTGTTATGACCATTTGTTTTGTCATAAAACAATTATTTAAGATCATACAAGCTTATTCGAAATAGAATAAAATTAATTTTTAATATTTCAAAAATTTATAAGTAAAGGATTAAGAAAATAATTATGTTTACCAAATTAGTTTGAATAATTATAACTATTTGAATAATTATTTATTTGAAATCATTATTACTTTATGTTTTGTCATAAAATAATTGTTTTTGTTAATATAAGTTTATTCGAAAGAAAATAACACTAATTTATTAATATTTAGAAAATTAATCAGTAAGAGAATTAAAAAGTAAATTTGCTTATCAAACTATTTCAAATAGTTTTGACTATTTGAATAATTATATATTTCTAATCATTATAACATTTTAGTTTGTCATCAAACAATTGGTTCTATTCATACTATTTTATTTAGAATAAAATAATATTAATTTAATAATATTTTGAAACTTAATAACCAAGAAAATTAAAAAATAAATCTAATTGTCGAACCAGTTCAAATAGTTAAGACTACATGAATGATTATCTATGTCAAATTGTTATAACCTTTTGTTTTATCGTAAAACAATTGTTTTGTTCGTACAAGCTTATTAGGATTTAAATAATACTAATTCAATAATGTTTTAAAAATTGATAAGTAAGATTTAAAAAATAAATTTGTTTATCGAATAAGTTCAAATGGTTAAGACTATTAGAATAATTATCTATTTGAAATTGTTCTGACCTTTTGTTTACTTATAAAACAATTGTTTCAGTTCATACAAGCTTATTCAAAATAAATCAATACTAATTTATTAACATTCAAAAAATTAATTACAAAAAGAGATTAAAAAAAATAAATCTGTTTACCAAACAAGTTCAAATAGTAATTACTATTTGAGTAATTGTCTATTTAAAATCATTATAACCAATTGATTTGCCATAAAACAATTGCTTCAGTTAGTACAATTTAAACAGAATCAAAAAATATTAATTTATTAATATTTTTGAAATTAATAAGTAAGAAATTTAAAAATTAAATTTGTTTATTGAATCAGTAAAAATAATTATGGCCATTTGAATGATTATCTATTTGAAATCGTTATGAGCTTTTGTTTTGTCATAAAACAATTGTTTTTAACTATACAAGCTTATTCAAAATAAAATAATAATAATTTATTAATATTTGAAAAATTAATAAGTAAGAGATTTAAAAAATAAATCTGTTTACCGAACCAATTCAAATAGTTACGACTATTTGAACAATTTTCAATCTCAAATTGTTAACATTTTTGTTTTGCCATTAAACAATTATTTTTGATCATAGAAGCTTATTCAATTAAAAATAATACTAATTTAATAATATTCCAAAAATTAATAAGAGATTTAAAAATTAAATGTGCTTGCATCACTAGTTCAAATAATTAAAACCATTAGAATAATTATCTATTACAGATTGTTTTGATATTTTGTTAAGTCAAAAAATATTTATTTCATATCTTACAAGCTTATTCAAAATAACATAATCAAATTTATTAACATTTGAAAAATTTAAAAACAAAAGATTTGAAAAAATAAATATGTTTATTGAATAAGTTCAAATAGTTATAATTATTTGAACAATTATTTATTTAAAATTGTTATGACCTTTCATTTTGACATATAACAATTGTTTCAATTCATAAAAGCATATCCAAAATAAAATAATAATAATTTCTTTATATTTTAAAAATTAATAAGTAAGAGTTTAAAAAAATAAATTTGTTTACCGAATAAATTCAAATAGTTATGACTATTTAAACAATTATCTATTTAAATTTGTTATGACCTTTTGTTTTGTCTTAAAACAATTGCTTCAGTTCCTACAAGCTTATTCGAAATAAAATAATATTAATTTATTAATATTCCAAAAATTAATAAGTGATTTAAAAAAAGAATCTGTTTACCAAATTAGTTCAAATAATTATCACCATTTCAATAATTATCTATTTCAAATCGTTGTTACCTTTTGTTTGATCATATAACAATTATTTTATATCATACAAACTTATTCAGAATAAAATAATGCTAATTTCTTAATCTTTCAAAAATTAATAAGTAAGAGATTTAAAAAAATTTGTTTATTGAATCAGTTCAAATAGTTATGACTATTTGAGGAATTGTATACTTCAAATCAATTATTTACAAAATAAACCTTTTGTTCTATTATAAAATAATTATTTATGTTCATACATGCTTGTTCAAAATAAAATAATACTAATCTAATAATATTTCAAAAATTAATAACTAAGAGATTTAAAAATTAAATGTTTTTGTCAAACTAGTTCAATTTGTTAAGACTATATAAACAATTATTTATTTCAAATTGTTATGACTTTTTGTTTTGTTATAAAACAATTTTTTCAATTCATACTAGCTTATTTGAAAAAATCTAAAATGAATTTATTAATATTGCAAAAATTAATAAGAGATTTAAAAAATAATTATGTTTACCTAACCAGTTCTAATAATTATGACTATTTGAATAATTATCTATTTCAAAATGTTATAACCTTTGTTTTGTCATAAAATATGTTTTTGTTCATATAAGTTTGTTTAGAATAAAATAATACAAATCTATTAATATTACAAAAATTTATAAGAGATTTTAAAAATAAATCTTTTTATCAAACTAGTTCAAATAGTTATAACTATTTGAGTAATTAATTATTTCAAATCATTTTGACTTTTTGTTCCATTATAAAACAATAGTTTCTATTCATACAAGCTTATTTAGATTAAAACAATACTAATTTATTATTATTTGCCAATTAATAATTAAAAAATTTAAAACATAAATATGCCTTACCAAACTAGATCAAATAGTCATGGCTATTTGAATAATTATCTATTTCAAATTATTATGACTTTTGTTTTGTCATAAGAAAATTATTTCAGTTCATATAAGGTTATTCGAAATAAAATAATACTAAGTTGTTAATATTCCAAAATTAATAATTAAGAGATTTAAAAATAAAACTATTTACCAAATGAGTTTAAATAACTATGACTATTTAAACAATTATCTATTTGGAATTGCTATAACCTTTTGTTTTGTCATAAAAAGATTTCATCTGTTTATACAAGCCTATTTCAGATAAAATAATTCAAATTTATTACTAACAAGATAATTAATAAGTAAAAGATTTAAAAAATAAATTTGTTCACCACACAAGTTCAAATCATTATGACTATTTGTTAGCCTTGAATTAATCCTTATTTTGAAATGACAAAACATTAAAGCTAAATAAACTTGATCAAGATTTTGAAAAATGATTTATTTAGTACATGTTCTTAAGTTTTATATTTTGGTACTAAATAAATAATATGATTTTCAAAGCTTAAACAAACCTTTCTTTGTTTTCATATTTCTCAAACCAAATCTATCTTTAAAGATATTTATTTAAGCTTAAATGAAAGTCCAATTGTTGTTTTAAAGTGGACTTATTCATTTTGGCTTAATACAATTTTGATAATATTGGTTTTGAGAAATAGATTAACTTAAGTTTTCCAAGAATAAAGTTTTCCAACATCAAACTTGTTTTATTTTTCTGTATTAATTCAAAAAGTCTTAATATTTGAATTTATATGGTTGGAAAGCTCTTTGAGTCTACTTTCTAATGGACTAAACAAAATCAAAATCCAAATTTTCTAAGAAAAGATTTTGAATTTTTACTAGACACTCTGCAGTTGTCAAAAAAACTGCACAATGTGTAAATTTGAAAATTCACTATAATTTGTACACAGTGAATTAGGTGATGAACTTTATACGGATAGAAAGCCCTTTAAGTCTAGTTTCTAAATCCTAAAATGGTTTGTGATTTGGATTTGTATAACTCAAGTTATGATCAAATTAGTAAGTAGAATGCAAAACGGGAAACCACCACCCAGCATGGACAGGATCGATCCCCTCTAGAAGGGATCGATTGGTTTTCAAACAAAATGCTCCCAAGACTGAAAATCTAGAAAAGGGATCGATCCCCTACAAAGGGGATCGATCGGTTAGGCTATTTTCAAAGGAAATTTGGTTCAAATAGTTATAACTATTTGAACAATTATCTATTCATATTGTTATTAACATTTTGTTTTCTTAATAAAACAATTGTTCTATTACATACAAGCTTTATTCAAAATAAAATAATACTAACTTTAGTAAGAATTATGAAAATTAAAAATACTAAAAAATTTAAAAAATAAGATATGTTTGTTGAACCAATTCAACACCAATAAGCTATATGAACAATTATTTAAACTCAAATGTTATGACCTTTTTTGTTTTATCATAAAATAATGATTTCAGCTTGCTTACAAATTTATCAGCAATAAAGTTAAACTAATTATTAATATTTCAAAAGTTAAAAGAGATTTAGAAATAATCTATTTTATAGGAAACTAGTTTCAAATAATTATAACTAATTTAAACAATATCTATTACCAAAATCATTATTACTTTTTATTTTGTAATAAAAAATATATTTTTTGTTAAATAAGTTTGTATCAAAATAAATAATACTATCTTATTAAATGATTATCAAACCAGTTCAAATAGTTATGACTATTTGAGCATTTATTTATTTCAAATTGTTATGACTTTTTGTTGTGTTATAAAACAATAGTTTCTGTCCATACAAGCTTATTTAGATTAAAATAATATCAATTTATTAATATTTCAACAATTAATAACTAAAAAATTTAAAACATAAATATTCTTACCGAACTAGATCAAATAGTCATGACTATTTGAATAATTATCTATTTCAAATCATTATGACCTTTTGTTTTGTCATAAAAAAATCATTTCGGTTCATATAAGCTTATTCAAAATAAAATAATATTAAGTTATCAATATTCTGAAAATTAATAATTAAGAGATTTAAAAAATGAATTTGTTTAACGAACAAGTTTAAATAATTATGACTGTTTGAACAATTATCTATTTGAAATCGTTATAACCTTTTGTTTTGTCATAAAATGATTTTTTTCTATTCATACGAGCTTATTTTGAATAAAATAATACAAATTTATTAA
>NW_019168468.1:0-26433 GCF_002303985.1 Durio zibethinus | reverse complement strand
TATTTTTTAAACCTCTTATTAAATTTTGAAAGATTAATAAATTAGTATTATTTTATTCGAATAAGTTTGTATGATAAAAAAATAATTGTTATATGACCAAACAAAAGGTAATAACAATTTGAAATGGATAATTGTTGAAATGGCCATAATTATTTAAATTGATTTTATAAATAGATTCACTTTTTAAATCACTTATTAATTTTTGGAATATTAATAAATTAACATTACTTTATTTCAAGTAAGCCTATATGAACTAAAACAATTGTTTTATGACAAAATAAAAAGGTCATAACAATTTTAAATAGATAATTGTTCAAATAGTCATAACTATTTGAATTTGTTCAGTAAACAAATTTATTTTTTTAAACTCTTACTTATTAATTTTTGAAATAATAAGAAATTAGTATTTTAATTTGGATAAGCTTTAATGAACTGGAATAATTGTTTTATGTCAAAACAAAAGGTCATACCAATTTTAAATAAATAATTGTCTAAGTAGTCATAACTATTTGAATTTATTCGGTAAGCAGATTTATTTTTTCAAATCTTTTGCTTAGTAATTTTTTGAATGTCAATAAATTTAGATTATTTTATTGCAAATAAGCTTGTAAGATATAAAACAAATATTTTATGACTAAACAAAAGGTTCGATAAATAGATTTATTGTTTAAATCTGTTACTTATTAATTTTTGAAATATTAATCAATTAGTATTATTTTATTTTGAATAAGCTTATATGATCAAAAACAATTGTTTTATGAAAAACAAAAGGTCATAATAATTTGAAAATAGATAATCATTCAAGTGGCCATAATTATTTTAACTAATTCGGTAAACCAGGTTTATTTTTTAAATTTCTTGCTTATTAATTTAGGAAATATTAATAAATTAGTATTATTTTATTCTATCTAAGCTTGTATTAATTGAAACAATTGTTTTATGACAAATCAAAAGGTTATAATGATTTTAAATAGATAATTCTTAAAAAATAATAATTATTTTAACTTGTTCAGCAAAATAGATTTATTTTTTAATCTCTTTCTTATTAATTTTCCAAATGTTAATAAATTAGTATTAATTTATTCTAAATAAGCTTGTATGAACTGAAACAATTGTTTTGACTCAATAAAAGGTCAAACGATTTGAAATAGATAATTATTTTAATAGTCTTAACCATTGAACTAATTCGATAAACAAGTTTATTTTTAAATCTCGTACTTAATAATTTTAAAATATTTTTAAATTAGTATTATTTTAATTTGAATAAGCTTGTACAAACAAAACAATTGTTTTATGACAAAAGAAAAGGTCATAATGATTTGAAATAGATAATCATTCATATAGTCTTAACTATTTGAACTGGTTGGGCAATTAGATTTATTTTTAATTTTCTTGGTTATTAAGTTTCGAAATATTATTAAATTAGTATTATTTTATTTCGAATAAAATAGTATAAATAGAACCAATTGTTTGCTGACAAACTAAAAGGTTATAATGATTTGAAATAGATAATTATTCAAATAGTCAAAACTATTTGAACTAGTTTGGCAAGCAGATTTACTTAAATCTCTTACTGATTAATTTTTTAAATATTAATAAATTAGTACAATTTTATTTCAAACAGATTTATATTAACAAAACAATTGTTTTATGACAAAACAAAAAAGTAATAACGATTTGAAATAGATAATTGTTCAATAGTTAAATTATTTGAACTAGTTCAGTAAATAGAATTATTTTCTAAATCTCTTATAATTTTAGAAATATTAATAAATTAATTTTATTCTATTTCAAATAAGCTTGTATGAGTTAAATAATTATTTTATGACAAAACAAAAGGTCATAACAATTTGAAATAAATAATTGTTTATATAGTCTTAGCTATTTGAACTGGTTTGACAAACGTATTCATTTTTTAAATCTTAGTTATTAATTTTTAGAATATTATTAAATTAGTATTATTTTATTCTGAATAAGCTTTTATGACATAAACAATTTTTATAATAGAAAAAAGAGTATAACAATTTGAATAGATAATTGTTCAAATAGTCATAACTATTTGACTAGTTTAGCAAACATATTATTTTTAATGTCTTATTAATTCTTGAAATATTAATAAATTAGTATTATTTTATTTCAAAAAAGCTTGTATGTTGAAATAAATAATTGCTCAAATAGGTATAACTATTTGAACTAGTTTGATAAAATAGATTTAATTTTTAAATCACTTATTAATTTTTGAAATATTAATATTAGTATTACTTTATTCCGAACAAACTTATATGAACAAAAACATTTTTTTATGACAAAAAAAAAGTTAATAACGATTTGAAATAGATAATTATTTCAATTAGTCATAATTATTTGAACTAGGTTACGTAAACAGAATTATTTTTTTAAATCTTTACTTATTAATTTTTGAAATATTAATAAATTCATTTTATTTTATTCCAAATAATCTAGTATGAATTAAAAAAAAAACTTATTTTATGACAAAACAAAAGGTCATAATGATTTGAAATAGATAATTATTCTATAGTCTTAAATATTTGAACTGGTTCGACAAAGAAATTTATTTTTTAATTCTCTTAGTTATTAATTTTTGGAATATTATTAGATCAGTGTTATTTTATTCCAAATAAACTTGTATGAATAAAAATAATTATTTTATGACAAAACAAAATGTTATAACGATTTCAAGTTTATAATTGTTCAAATAGTCAAAACTATTTGAACTAAGTTAGTAACAATTTATTTTTTAAATCTCTTACTTATTAATTTTTGAAAGATTAGTAAATTAGTATTATTTTATTCTAAATAAGATTGAACTTTCAAATAAAATTGTTATATGATGAAGCAAAAGGTAATAATGATTTGAAATAGATAATTATTGACATGGCCATAATTATTTGAATAGATTCGACAAACAGATTCACTTTTTAAATCACTTACTTATTAAATTTTGAAATATTAATAAATTATTTTATTTTATTTGAATAAGCTTGTACGAACTGAAACGATTGTTCTATGACAAAACAAAAGGTCATAACGATTTGAAACAGATAATTGTTCATATAGTCTTAACTGTTAGAACTACTTCAGCAAACAAATTTATTTTTTAAATCTTTTAGTTATTAATTTTTAGAATATTATTAAATTAGTATTATTTTATTTTGAATATGCTTATATAAACTAAAACATTATTTTATAACATAACAATAGGTTATAGCAATTGAAATAGATAATTGTTCAAATAGAAACCATTTAGTAAACGAATTTATTTTTTAAATCTCCTATTTATTAATTTTTGAAATATTAATAAATTAGTATTATTTTATCCCGAATAGGCTTATATGATGAAAAACAATTGTTTTATGACAAAAGAAAAGTTCATAACGATTTGAAATAGATAATTATTCAAATGGCTACAATTATTTGAATCGATTTGATAAACTGACTTAATTTTTAAATATCTAACTCATCAATTTTTGAAATTTTAATAAAATAATATTATTTTATCTCGAATAAGCTTTTTCAAACTGAAACAATTGTTTTATGATAAAACAAAAGGTTATATTTATTTTAAATAGATAATTGTTTAAATCGTCATAACTATTTAAACTTGTTTGGTAAACAGATTTATTTTTTAAAATTTCTTGTGTATTGATGTTCTACATGTTAATAAATTAGTATCATTTTATTTCAAATAAGCATGTATGAGCTAAAAAAATTATTTTATGACTAAACAAAAGGTTAGAATGGTTTGAAATAGATAATTGTTCTAATAGTCTTAACTATTTGAACTGGTTCTATAAGAATATTTATTTTTTAAATCTATTATTAATTTTTAGAATATTATTAATTTAGCAATATTTTACTCCGAATAAGCTAGTGTGAATAGAAACAATTATTTTATGACAAAATGAAGATCATAATGATTTGAGATAGATAATTGTTCAAATACTCATAACTATTTGAATTGGTTCGATAAATAGATTTTGTTTTTAAATCTCTTATTAATTTTTGAAATATTAATAAATTAGTATTATTTTATTTGAATAGTTTTGTATGAATAGAAACAATTGTTTGATGATAAAACAAAGTGTCATAACTATTTGAAATAGATAATAGTTCAAATGGATATGACCATTTGAACTTGTTTTGTGAACAAATTTATTTTTTAAATCTCCAACTTATTAATTTTTAGAATATTAATAAATTAGTATTATTTTATTTCAAATAAATTTTGTATGAATGGAAACAACTGTTTTATGACAAAACAAAATATCATAACAATTTGAAATAAATAATTATTCAAATAGTCATAACTATTTGAACTCCTAGGTAAACAATTTATTTTTTAAATCTTTTACTTATTAATTTTGGTCTTTAAGAAATTAGTATTATTTTATTTCGAATAAGCTTTTATGAACAAAACAATTGATTTATGACAAAACAAAAGGACATAACAATTTGAAGTAGATAATTGTTCAAATAGTCATAACTATTTGAACGTGTTCAAAAAACATACTTATTTTTTAAATTTTTACTTATTAATTTTTGAAATATTAATAAATTTATATTATTTTATTTGAAATAAGCTTGCATGAATAGAACCAATTGTTTTATGACAAAACAAAAGGCCATAATGTTTTGAAATAGATAATTGTTCAAATAGTCATAACTATTTAAACATGTTCGGTAAACATATTCATTTTTTAATTCTCTTACTCATTAATTTTGGAATATTAATAAATTAGTATTATTTTATTTCAGATAAGCTTATATGAGTTGAAACAATTGTTTTACTACAAAACAAAAGGTCACAATAATTTTAAATAAACAATTATTCAAATAGTCATGACTATTTGAATTTATTCAGAAAACATATTTATTTTTTAAATCTTTTACTTATTAATTGTTGAAATATTAATAAATTAATATTATTTTAATCCGAATAAGCTTGTATAAATAGAAACAATTGTTTTATGACAAAACAAAAAGTCATAACAATTTGAAATAAATAATTATTCAAATAGTCATAAAGATTTAAACTTGTTCAGTGAACATATTTATTTTTTAAATCTTTTACTTATTAATTGTCTTAATATTAATAAATTTGTATTATTTTATTAGAAATAAGCTTGTATGAATAGAAAAAATCATTTTATGACAAAACAAAAGGTTATAGCAATTTCAAATAGATAATTGTTAAAATAGTCACAATTATTTAAACTTGTTCAGTAAATATATTCATTTTTTAAATCTCTTAATTATTAATTTTTGAAATATTAATAACTTAGTATTATTTTATTTTGAATAAGCTTATATGAACTGAAATAATTTTTTTATGACAAAACCAAAGGTCATAACAATTTCAAATAGATATTTATTCAAATAGTCATGACTATTTGATCTAGTTCAATAAACATATTTACTTTTGAAAATTTTTACTTATTAATTGTTGAAATATTAATAAATTAGTATTATTTTAATCTGAATAAGTTTGTATGAATAGAAACTATTATTTTATAACAGAAAAAAATCATAATAATTTGAAATAAATAATTGCTCAAATAGTCATAACTATTTGAATTGTTTTGGTAAATAGATTTATTTTTTAAATCTCTTATTAATTTTTGAAATATTAATAGATTAGTATTTTTTTATTCTGAACAAACTTATATAAACAAAAATATTTATTTTATGACAAATAAAAGGTCATAATGATTTGAAATAGATAATTGTTCAAATAGTCATAATTATTTGAACTGATTAGGTAAACAAAATTATTTTTTAAATCTCTTACATATTAAATTTTGAAATATTAATAAATTCATTTTATTTTATTCCGAATAAGCTAGTATGAATTGAAAAAATTGTTTTATGACAAAACAAAAACAATTTGAAATAGATAATTGTTAATATAGTCTTAATTATTAGAACTAGTTCAACAAACAAATTTATTTTTTAAATCTCTTAGTTATTAATTTTCAAAATATTATTATATTAGTATTATTTTATTTCAAATAAGCTTGTATGAACAGAAATAATTGTTTTATGACAGAACAAAAGGTTATAATGATTTGAAGTATACAATTGTTTAAATAGTCATAATTATTTAAATTGGTTCAGTAAGCATCTTTTATTAATTTTTGAAAGATTAATAAATTAGTATTATTTTATTCCAAATAAATTTGTATGATCAAAAACAATTGTTATATAACCAAACAAAAGGTAATAATGATTCGAAATACATAATTATTGAAATGGCCATAATTATTTAAACTGATATGGTAAATAGATTCACTTTTTAAATCTCTTATTAATTTTTGGAATATTAATAAATTAGTATCATTTTATTTTGAATAAGCTTGTATGAACTGAAACAATTATTTTGTAACAAAACAAAAGGTCATAACGATTTTCAATAGACAATTGTTCAAATAGTCATAACTATTTGAATTTGTTTGGTAAAAAAATTATTTTTTTAAACTCTTGCTTATTAATTTTTGAAATATTAAGAAATTAGTACTATTTTATTTTGGATAAGCTTTTATGAACTGAAACAATTGTTTTATATTAAAACAAAAGGTCATAATGATTTTAAATAAATAATTGTTCAAATAGTCATAACTATTTAAACTTGTTCAGTAAATAGATTTATTTTTTCAAACCTTTAGCTTATTAATTTTTTGAATGTTAATAAATTTGGATTATTTTATTCTGAATAAGCTTGTAAGATATGAAACAAATATTTTATGACTAAACAAAAGGTAAAAAATGATTTGAAATAGATAATTATTCTAATAGCTTTAACTATTTGAACTGGTTCAGCAAATACATTTATATTATAAATCTCTTACTTAATAATTTTTGAAATATTATTAAATTAGCATTATATTTAATTGAATAACCTTCTATGATCAAAATCAATTATTTTATTACAAAACAAAGATCTTAACGATTTGATATTGATAATTTTCTTGGTTATTAAGTTTCAAAATATTATTAAATTAGTATTATTTTATTCCAAATAAAATAGTATGAACATAACCAATTGTTTGATGACAAAATAAAAGGTTATAACGATTTGAAATAGATAATTATCCAAATAGTCAAAACTATTTGAAATGGTTTGGTAAACAAATTCACTTTTTAAATCTCTTACTAATTAATTTTCTAAATATTAATAAATTAGTATTATTTTATTTCGAACAAACTTATATTAACAAAAACAATTGTTTTATGACAAAAAAAGTATTAATGATTTGAAATAGATAATTGTTCAAATAGTTATAATTATTTGAACTGGTTTGGTAATAGAATTATTTTCTAAATCTCTTACTTATAAATTTTTGAAATATTAATAAATTAGTTTTATTCTGTTCCAAATGCACTTGTATGAGCTAAAATAAAAGTCATAACACTTTGAATAAATAATTGTTCATATAGTCTTAACTATTTGAACAAAAAGTTATAACAATTTGAAATAAATAAATGTTAATAAATTAGTATTATTTTATTTTGAATAAGTTTGTATGAACTGAAACAATTATTATATGATTAAACAAATGGTTAAAATGATTTGAAATAGATAATTATTCTAATAGTCTTAATTATTCGAACTAGTTCGGCAAACATATTTATTTTTTAAATCTCTTATTAATTTTTAGAATATTATTAAATTATTATTATTTATCCAAATAAGCATGATCAGAAACAATTATTTTAAGAGAAAACAAAGATCATAATGATTTGGGAATGATATTTGTTTAAATAGTCATAACTATTTAAATTGATTCGAAAAATAGTTTTAGCTTTTAAATCTCTTACTTATTAATTTTTGAAAATATTAGTAAAGTAGTATTATTTTATTTCGGATAAGTTTCTATGAGCTGAAACAATTATTTTATGATCGAAGAAAAGGTCATAATGACTTTAAATAGTTAGATTGATTGTTCAAATAGTCAAATCTATTTAAACTTGTTCGATAAACAGATTTATCTTTTTAAATCTCTTGTTTATTAATTTTTTGAATGTTAATAAATTAGTATTATTTTGTTTTGAATAAACTTGTATGGATTGAAATAATTGCTTTATGATTAAACAAAATGTCAGAACAATTTGAAATAGATAATTGTTCTAATAGTGTTAACTATTTGAATTGGTTCAGCAAACATATTTATTTTTTAAATCTTTTACTTATTAATTTTTGTAATATTATTAAATTAGTATTATTTTAATTTGAATAAGGTTGTATTAAAAGAAACAATTGTTTTATAAAAAAATAAAGATCATAACGATTTGAGATAGATAATAGTTCAAATAGTCATAACTATTTGAATTGTTTCAAAAAATAGATTTAGTTTTAAATCTCTTATTAATTTTCAAAATATTAATAGATAAATATTATTTTATTCTAAATAATTTTGCATAAATAGAAACAATTGTTTTATAACAAAACAAAAGGTCATAACAACTTGAAATAGATAATTGTTCAAATGGACATGACTATTTGAACTTGTTTGATAAACAAATTTATTTTTTAAATCTCCTACCTATTAATTTTTAGAATATTAATAAATTAGTATTCTTTTATTCCAAATAAACTTGTATGAATAGAAATAATTGTTTTATGACAAAACAAAAGATCATAACTATTTGAAATAAATACTTGTTCATCCAGTCATAACTATTTGAACTTGCTCAGTAAATAGATTTATTTTTTTAAAATCTTTTACTTATTAATTTTTGGAATATGAATAAACTAGCATTATTTTATTTCGAATACACATGTTTGAACAGAAACAATTGGTTTATGACAAAACAAAAGGTCATAACTATTTGAAATAAATAATTGTTTAACTAATAATAACTATTTGAATGTGTTTTATGACAAAATAGTCTTAACTATTTGAGCTAGTTTGGCAAACACATTTATTTTTTAAATCTCTTACTTATTAATTTTTGAAATATTATTAAATTAGTATTATTTTAATCTAAATAAGCTGGTACGAAAAGAAACAATTGTTTTATGACAAAATAAAAAGCATAATGATTTAAGATAGATAATTATTCAAATAGTCATAACTATTTGAACTATTTCAGTAAATAGATTTAGTTTTTAAATCTCTTATTAATTTTCAAAATATTAGTAGATTAGTATTATTTTATTTTGAATAATTTTGCAAGAACAGAAACAATTATTTTATGACAAAACAAAAGATCATAATGATTTGAAGCAGATAATTATTCAAATGGACATGATTATTTGAACTTGTTCAATAAGCAATTTTATTTTTTAAATCTCCTACCTATTAATTTTTAGAATATTAATAAATTAGTATTATTTTATTTTGAATAAACTTATGTGAATAGAACAATTGCTTTTTGACAAAACAAAAGATCTTAACTATTTGAAATAAATGATTGTTCAAATAGTTATAACTATTTGAACTTACGTGGTAATTAGATTTATTTTTTAAATCTTTTACTTATTAATTTTTGGAATATTAATAAAATAGTATTATTTTATTTCAAATACGCTTGTATGAACAAAAACAATTCGTTTATGATAAAACAAAAGGTCATGACTATTTGAAATAGATAATTGTTCAAATAGTCATAACTATTTGAACGTGTTCAAAAAATAGATTTATTTTTTAAATTTTTACTTATTAATTTTTGGAATATTAATAAATTTATATTATTTTATTCAATATAAGCTTGTATGAACAAAAACAATTATTTTTTGACAAAACAAAAGGTCATAAATATATAATTTTTCAAATAGTCATAACTATTTGAACTTGTTTGGTAAATAGATTCATTTTTTAAATCTTTTTCTCATTAATTTTTAGAGTATTAATAAATTAGTATTATTTTATTTTAAATAAGCCTATATGAAATGATACAATTGTTTATGATGAAACAAAAGGTCATAGCAATTTGAAATAGATTATTATTTAAATAATTATAACTATTTAAACTTGTTCAGTAAACATATTTATTTTTAAAATCTTATACTTATTAATTGTCATAATATTAATAAACTAATATTATTTTAATTCGAATAAGCTTGTATGAACA
This sequence comes from Durio zibethinus, assembly GCF_002303985.1. Next base: position 16,341 of record NW_019168468.1, on the reverse strand, counting down.
AAAACAATTATTTTATGGCAAAACAAAAGGTCATAATGATTTGAAATAAATATTTATTCAAATAGTCATAACTATTTGAACTTATTTGGTAAACAGATTTATTTTTTGAATCTTTTACTTATTAATTGTCTGAATGATAATAACTTTGCATTATTTTAATTGAAATAAGCTTATAAGAATAGCAAAAATTATTTTATGATAAAATAAAAGGTTATGGCGATTTGAAATAGGTAATTGTTCAAATAGTCATAACTATTTAAACTTGTTCGATAAGCAAATTCAGTTTTTAAATCTCTTATTTATTAATTTTTAGAATATTAATAAATTAGAATTATGGTATTCTGAATAAGCTTGTATGAATAGAAAACAATTGTTTTGTGACAAAATAAAAGGTCATAACGATTTGAAATAGATAATTATTCAAACAATCATAACTATTTGCACTGGTCAGGCCAACAGATTTATTATTTAAATCTGTTACTTATTAATTTTTAGAATATTAATAAAATAGCATTACTTTATTCCAAATAAGACTGTATCAATAGAAATAATTGTTTTATGACAAAACAAATGGTCATAATGATATGAAATAAATAATTGTTTAAATTGTTATAACTCATTGAACTAGTTTGGTAAACAAATTTATTTTTTAAATCTCTTATTAATTTTTAAAATATTAATAAATTAATATTATTTTATTCTAAACAAACTTATATGAACAAAAACATTTGTTTTACGACAAAACAGAAGTACAAAATTATTTGAAATGGATAATTATTCATATAGCTTTAATTATTTGAACTAGTTCAACAAACAAATTTATTTTCAAATCTCATAATTATTAATTTTCATAATATTATTAGATTAATATTATTTTATTTCGAATAAGCTTGTATGAACATAAAAAATTGTTTTATGACAAAACAAAAGGTTATAACGACTTGAAATATATAATTGTCCAAATAGTCATAATTATTTGAACTGATTCAGTAAACAAATAATCTCCTACTTATTAATTTTTGAAATATTAATAAATTAGTATTTTTTTTATTCTAAATAGGCTTGTATGATGAAAAACAATTGTTTTATGTCAAAACAAAAGTTCAAAATGATTTGAAATAGATAATTATTCAAATGGCCATAACTATTTGAATCGATTGAATAAATTGATTTATGTTTTAAATTTCCAAATTTTCAATTTTTGAAATATTAATAAAGTAATATTATTTTATTTTGGATAAGCTTTTATGAAATGAAACAATTATTTTATGATAAAACAAAAGGTCATAACAATTTTAAAATGATAACTGTTCAAATAGTCATAATTATTTAAACTTGTTTGGTTAACAAATTTATGTTTTTAAATTGCTTGCTTATTAATTTTCTGAATGTTAATAAAATAATATTATTTTATTTCGAATAAGTATGTATGAATTGAAACAATTATTTTATAACTAAATAAAAGGTTAGAACAATTTGAAATAGATAATTGTTCTAATAGTCTTAACTATTTGAACTGGTTCGACAAATATATTTATTTTTTAAATCTCTTATAAATTTTTAAAATATTATTAGTTTAGCAATATTTTACTCCGAATAAGTTTGTATAGATAGAAACAATTATTTAATGACAAAACAAAGATCATACCAATTTGAGATAGATAATTATTCAAATACTCTTAACTATTTGAATTGTCTAGTAAACAAATTTAGTTTTTAAATCTCTTATTAATTTTCAAAATATTAATAAATTAGTATTATTTTATTCTAAATAATTTTGAATGAATAGAAACAATTGTTTTATGACAAAACAAAAGATCATAACAATTTAAAATAAATAATTATTTAAATATTCATAACTATTTGAACTAACTAGTTAAAAAAATTTTTTTTAATCTTTTACTTATTAATTTTTGGAATTTTAATAAATTATTATTTTATTCTGATAAGCTTTTATGAATAAAAATAATTGTTTTATGGCAAAAGAAAAAGTCATCACGATTTGAAATAGATAATTGTTCAAATAGCCATAACTATTTGAACGTGTTCAAAAAATATATTTATTTTTTATATTTTTACTTATTAATCTTTGGAATATTAGTAAATTCATATTATTTTATTCGAAATAAGCTTGTATGAACAGAAACAATTGTTTTATGGCAAAACAAAAGGTCATAATGATTTGAAATAGATAATTGTTCAAATAGTCATAATTATTGAACTTGTTTAGTAAACAGATTCATTTTTTAAATCTCTTATTCATTAATTTTTGAAATAGTAATAAGCTAGTATTATTTTTTTTTCGAATAAGCCTATATGAATTGATACAATTATTTTATGATGAAACAAAAGGTCATAATGATTTGAAATAGATAATTATTCAAATAGTTATTACTATTTAAACTTGTTCTGTAAACATATTTATTTTTTATATCTTTTACTTATTAATTTTCAAAATATTAACAAATTAATATTATTTTAATTTGAATAAGCTAGTATGAACAAAAATAATTGTTTTATGACAAAACAAAAGGTCATAACAATTTGAAATAAATAATTGTTTAAATAATCATAACTATTTGACATTATTCAGTAAATAGATTTGAGATAAGCTTGTATGAATAGACAAAATTGTTTATGACAATAAAAAAGGTTATAGCAAATTGAAATAGATAATTGTTCAAATAGCCATAACTATTTGAACTTGTTCAATAAACAAATTCATTTTTTAAATCTCTTATTAATTTTTGGAATATTAATAAATTTGAATAATGTTATTTCAAATAAGCTTGTATGAACAGAAACAATTATTTTGTGACAAAACAAAAGGTCATTATGATTTGAAATAGATAATTGTTCAAACAATCATAATTATTTACACTGTCAGGCCAATAGATACATTTTCTAAATCCGTTACTTTTTAATTTTAAATATTAATAAATTAGCATTACTTTATTTGAATAAGACTGTATGAATAGAAACAATTGTTTTATGATAAAACAAATGATCATAATGATTTGAATAAATAATTATTCAAATAGTTATAACTAATTAAATTGGTTTGGCAAGCAGATTTATTTTTTAAATCTCTTAATTATTAATTTTTGAAATATTAATAAATTAATATTATTTTATTCTGAACAAACTTATATGAACAAAAACATTTGTTTTATGACAAAACAAAGGGTAATAACGATTTGAAATAGATAATTGTTCAAATAGTCATAATTATTTAAAATAGTTCTACAAACAGAATTGCTATGACTTTTTGTTTTGTCATAAAACAATTGTTTTTGTTGATACAAACTTATTCAGATTAAAATAATATTAATTTATTAATATTTTGACAATTAATAAGTAAAAGATTTAAAAAATAAATATGTTTACTGAACAAGTTCAAATAGTCATGACTATTTGAATAATTATCTATTTCAAATCATTGTAACCTTTATTTTGTATAAAACAATTGTTTTAGTTAATATAAGCATGAGTAAGAGAATTAAAAAAATGAATTTGTTTATCGAAAAAGTTCAATTAGTTATGACTATCAAAATAATTATCTATTTCAAAACAATATGACCATTTGTTTTGTCATAAAATAATTGGTTTTGTTCATGCAAGCTTATTTTGAATAAAATAATATAAATTTATTAAAATTCTAAAAATTAATAAGTAAAAATTTAAAACATAAATACATTTTCTAAACACGTTCAAATAATTATGACTATTTGAACAATTATCTATTTCAAATCGTTAAAACAATTTATTTTGTTATAAACCAATTTTTTCTACTCATGCAAGCTTATTTAGAATAAAATAATACTAATTTATTAATATTTCTAAAATTAATAAATAAAAGATTTAAATAATAAATCTATTTATCGAGCAAGTTCAAATAGTTATGACTATTTGAATAGTTATATATTTCAAATCGTTATGATCTTTTGTTTTATCATAAAACAATTGTTTCTATTCATACAAGTTTATGTGGAATAAAATAATACTAATTTATTATTATTCTAAAAATTAATAAGTTAGAGATTTAAAAAATAAATTTATTTATTGAACAAGTTCAAATAGTCATGTCCATTTGAACTGTTATCTATTTCAAATTGTTATGACATTTTGTTTTGTCATAAAATAATTTTTTTTATTCATACAAAATTATTCAGAATAAAATAATACCAATTTATTACTATTTTGAAAATCAATGGGGATTTAAAAATAAATGTGCTTTCCAAACCATTTCAAATAGATAAGACTATTAGAACAATTATCTATTCCAAATTGTTTTGATCTTTTGTTTAGTCAAAAAATAATTGTTTCAATTCATACATGCTTATTCAAAATATAATAATACTAATTTATTAACATTAAGAAAATTAATAAGAAATTTAAAAAAATTTATTTATCAAATAAGTTCAAATAGTTAAGACTATTTAAATAATTATCTATTTAAAATCGTTATGACATTTTATTTTATCATAAAATAACTATTTTAGTACACAAAAGTTTAATCGATATAAAATAATATTACTTTATTAATATTTCTAAAATTGATAAGTTAGAGATTTAAAAAATAAATCAATTTATCAAATTAGTTTAAATAATTATGGCCATTTGAACAATTATCTATTTCAAATCATTAAGAACTTTTGTTTTGTCATAAAACAATTGTTTTTCATCATACAAGCTTATTCAAAATAAAATAATACTAATTTACTAATATTTCAAAAATTAATAAGTAAGAGATTTAAAAAGTTAATCTGTTTACCGAACCAGTTCAAATAGTTATGACTATTTGAATAATTATATATTTCAAATTGTTATAACCTTTCGTTATCTCATAAAATGATTATTTCTATTCACACAAGTTTATTCGAAATAAAATAATACTAATGTAATAATATTCTAAAACTTAATAACTAAGAGACTTAAAAAATAAATTTGTTTGCTAAACTAGTTCAAATAGTTAAGGCTATATGAACATTTCTTTATTTCAAATCATTATGACCTTTTATTTTGTTGTAAAATTTTTTTTTCAATTCTTAGTAATTTATTCAAAATAAAATAAAATAATTTATTAATATTTCAAATCTCAATAAGTAAGAGATTTAAAAAACATTTATGTTTGCCTAACCAGTTCAAATAATTATGACTATTTAAATAATTATCTATTTCAAATCTTTATGACCTTTTGTTTTGTCATAAAACAAATGTTTTTGTTCATATAAGTTTGTTTGGAATAAAATAATATTAATTTATTAATATTTTGTAAATTAAAAAGTAAAAAATTTAAAAAATAAATCTATTTACTAAACCAGTTTAATCAGTTATAACTATTTCAACAATTATTTATTTTAAATCATTATGACCATTTGTTTTGTGATAAAACAATTATTTCTGTTTATATAGTCTTATTAGAAATAAAATAATGCTAATTTATTAATATTTTGAAAGCTAATAAGTTGGCTTGAAACTGTTGGCTTGACCAGTGCAAATAGTTATGACTGTTTGAACAATTATCTATTTCAAATCATTATAACCTTTGTTTTATCACAAAACAATTGATTCTATTCGTACAAGCTTATTTGAATAACATAATTCTATTTTATTAATATTATAAAAATTAATAAGAGATTTAAAAAATGAATTTGTTTACCGAACAAATATAAATAATTATGACTATTTGAACAATTATCTATTTCAAATCGCTATAGCTTTTTGTTTGTCATAAAACAAAATTTTCTAGTCATACAAGCTTATTTCAAATAAAATTACATAAATTTATTAATATGTAGACACATAATAAGTAAAAGATTTAAAAAATAAATCTGTTTATCAAATAAGTTCAAATAGTTTGACTATTTGAACAATTATTTATTTCAAATAGTTAATACTTTTTGTTTTGTCATGAAACAATTGTTTTTCTTCATACAAGCCTATTCAGATTAAAATAATATTAATTTATTAATATTTTAAAAATTAATAAGTAAAAGATTTTAAAATAAATATGTTTACTCAACAAGTTCAAATAGTCATAACTATTTGAATAATTATCTATTTCAAATCGTTATAACCTTTTGTTTTGTCATAAAATAATTGTATCAATTCATATAGGCTTATTCGAAATAAAATATCACTAATTTATTAATATTTTGAAAATTAATTGGTAAGAGATTTAAAAAAATGAATCTGTTTACTGAACAAGTTCAAATAGTTATGACTATTTGAATAATTATCTATTTCAAATTGCTATGACCTTTTGTTTTGTCATAAGATAATTGTTTGTTCATACAAGCTTATTTCGAATAAAATAATTAAATTTATTAATATTCCAAAATTTAATAAGTAAAAATTTTAAAAATAAATTTATTTTCTAAACACATACAAATAGTTTTAACTATTTGAATAATTATCTATTTCAAATAGTTATGACTTTTTGTTTGTGATAAACCAATTGTTTCTATCCATACAAGCTTATTTGAAATAAAATAATACTAATTTATTAAAATTCCAAATATTACTAAGTAAAATATTTAAAAAATAAATTTGTTTATCAAGTAAGCTCAAACAGTTATTACTGTTTAAACAATTTTTTATTTCAAATAGTAATAATCTTTTGTTTTGTCAATTGTTTCTATTCATACAAGTTTATTCAGAATAAAATAATACTACTTTATTAATATTTTACAAATTAATAGGTAGGAGATTTAAAAAATAAATTTGTTTACCAAACAACTTCAAATAGTCATGTCCATTTGAACAATTATCTATTTCAAATTGTTATGACCTTTTGTTTTGTCATAAAACAATTATTTCTGTTCATACAGAATTATTCAAAATAAAATAATACTAATTTATTAATATTTTGAAAATTAATAAGAGATTTAAAAACTAAATCTGTTTACTGAACCAATTCATATAGTTATGACTATTTGAACAATTATCTATCTCAAATCGTAATGATCTTTATTTTGTCATACAACAATTGTTTCTTTTCACATAAGCTTATTCAATTAAAATGATACTAATTTAATAATTTTGAAAATTAGTAAGTAAGAGATTTAAAAAATAAATATGTTTATCAAACTAGTTCAAATAGTTAAGACTATTAGAACAATTATCTATTTCAAATCATTTTAACCTTTTTTTAGTCATAAAATAATTATTTCAGTTCATACAAGCTTATTTGAAATAAATAATACTATATTAACATTCAAAAAATTAATAAAGCAGCAGATTTAAAAAAAAATAAATCTGTTTATTGAACAATTTCAATTAGATGTGACTATTTGAATAATTATCTATATAAAATTGTTTTGACCTTTTATTTTGTCATAAAACAATGTATTTGCTAAACCAATCAAATAGTTAAGACTGTTAGAATAATTATCTATTTCAAATCATTCTAATATTTTGTTTAGTCATAAAATAATTGTTTTAGTTCATACATATTTATTTGAAATAAAATAATAATATTTTATTAACATTTAGAAATTTAATAAGCAAGGAATTTACAAAAATAAATTTGTTTACCGAATAAGTTCAAATAATTATGACTATTTGAATAATTATCTATTTAAAATCATTATGACCTTTTGTTTTATCATAAAACAATTGTTTCATTTCATAAAAGTTTATCCAAAATAAAATAATATTACTTTATTAATATTTCAAAAATTGAGAAGTTGGAGATTTAAAAAATAAATCAGTTTATTGAATTAGTTCAAATAGTTATGGCCATTTAAACAATTATCTATTTCAAATCGTTATGAACTTTTGTTCTATCATAAAACAATTGCTTTTCGTCATACAAGCCAATTCAAAATAAAATAATAGTAATTTACTAATATTTCAAAAATTAATAAGTAGAAGATTATTTGTTTATCGAACCAATTCAAATAATTATGACTATTTGAACAATTATATATTTCAAGTTGTTATAACATTTTGTTTTGTCATAAAACAATTATTTATGTTCATACAAGCTTATTCAAAATAAAATAATGCTAATCTAATAATATCATGAAAATCAATAACTTAGAGATTTAAAAAATAAATTTGTTTGTCGAAACCAGTTCAAATAGTTAAGGCTATATAAATAATTATTTATTTCAAATCATTATGTTCTTTTGTTTTGTCATAATCTATTAATATGAGATTTAAAAATTAAATCTATTTATTAAACCAGTTTAAATAGTTATGACTATTTGAGTAATTATTTATTTTAAATTGTTTGACTTTTTGTTCCGTTATAAAACAATAGTTTATGTTCATATAAGCTCATTCGGATTAAAATTATACTAATTTATTAAAATTTCAATAGTTAATAAATAAAAAATTTTAAAAATAAATATGTTTACCAAACTAGATCAAATAGTTATGACTTTTTGAATAAATATCTATTTCGAATCATTATGACCTTTTGATTTGTCATAAAAAAATTATTTCAGTTAATATAAAATTATTAAAAATAAAATAATACTAAGATATTAATATTCTAAAAATTAATAATTAAGAGATTTAAAAAATGAATCTGTTTACCGAACAAGTTTAAATAATTATGACTATTTGAACAATTATCTATTTGAAATTGCTATAACCTTTTGTTTTGTCAATAAATAATTTTTTTGTTCACACAAGCTTATTTCGATTAAAATAATATAAATATATTAATATTAAGACAATTAATAAGTAAAGGATTTTAAAAATAAATATTTTTATCGAATAAGTTCAAATCTTTATGACTATTTGAACAATTATTTATTTGACATTGTTATGACTTTTTATTTTGTCATAAAGCAATTGTTTCTATCCAAACAAGCTTATTCGGATTAAAATAATAGTAATTGATTAATATTTCTACAAATAATGAGTAAAAGATTTAAAAAAATAAATATGTCTACTAAACAAGTTCAAATAGTCATGACTATTTGAATAATTATTTATTTCAAATCATTGTGACCTTTTGTTTTGTAATAAAATAATTGTTTTCGTTCATATAAGCTTATTTGAAATAAAATAATACTAGTTTATTAATATTCTGAAAATTAATGTGTAAGAAAATGAATCTATTTACCAAATATGTTCAAATAGTTATGACTATCTAAACAATTATCTATTTCAAAACATTATGACCTTTTCTTTTGTCATAAAATAATTGGTTCTATTCATACAAGCTTATTTTGAATAAAACAATATAAATTTATTAATATTCCAAAAATTAATAAGTAAAAATTTAAAAAATAAATATGTTTTTGGAACACGTTCAAATAGTTATGACTATTTGAACAATTATATATTTTAGATTGTTATAACCTTTTGTTTTGTCATAAACCAATTGTTTCTGCTCATAACAACTTATTTGGAATAAAATAATAGTAATTTATTAAAATTCCAAAAATTAATAAGTAAAAGATTTAAAAAATAAAACTATTTACCGAGTGAGTTCAAATAGTTATAACTATTTGAATAATTATTTATGTCAAATCGTTATGATCTTTTGTTTGTTTATAAAACAATTGTTTCTATTAATACAATTTTATTCAAAATAAAATAATACTAATTTATTAATATTAAAAAAATTAATAAGTTGGAAATTTAAAAAATAAATCTATTTACCAAACAAGTTCAAATAGTCATGTCCATTTGAACTATTATCTATTTCAAATCATTATAACTTTTTGTTTTGTCATAAAATAATTGTTTCTGTTGATGCAAAATTATTCATATTAAAATAATATTGATCTATTAATATTTTGAAAATTAATAAGATATTTAAAAACTAAATTTGTTTTTTGAAATAGTTCAAATAGTTATAACCATTTGAATAATTATCTATCTCAAAACGTTATGATCTTTATTTTGTCATAAAACAATTGTTCCTTTTCATACAAGCTTATTCAGATTAAAATAATACCAATTTAATAATATTAAAAAAATTAATAAGTAAGAGATTTAAAAAATAAATGTGTTTGCCAAGCTAGTTCAAATAGTTAAGACTGTTAGAACAATTATTTATTTCAAATCATTCTAACCTTTTGTTTAGATATAAAACAATTATTTCAGTTCATACAAGCTTATTCAGAATAAAATAATACTAATTTATTAACATTTGAAACATTAATGAGTAAGAGATTTAAAAAAATAAATTTGTTTATTGAAAAAGTTAAAAAAGATTTGACTTTTTAAACAATCATTCTAATTACTTAAAGTCATTATGAGCTTTATTTGTCATAAAACAATTATTTCAGTTCATAAAAACTTATCTGAAATAAAATAATATTACTTTATTAATATTTTGAAAATTAAGAAGTAAGAGATTTAAAAACTAAAACTGTTTTCTGAACCAGTTTAAATAGTTACAACTATTTGAACAAATATCAATCTTTAATCATTATGATCTTTGTTTTCTCATAAAATAATTATTTTTTATCATCCAAGCTTATGCAGATAAAAATAATACTAAATTAATAATATTCCAAAAATTAATAGGAGATTTAAAAAATAAATATGTTTGCTGAACCAGTTCAAATAATTAAGAGTATTAAAATAATTATCTATTTCAAATCGTTCTGACCTATTATTTATTCATATAATAATTTTTTTAGTTCATACAAGCTTATTTGAAATAAAATAATACTAATTTATTAACATTTATTTATTTCAAATTGTTATGACCTTTTGTTCAAACAATTAAGACTATATGAACAATTATTTATTCAAATTGTTAAGACGTTTTGTTTTGGCATAACACAATTGTTTTGGTTAAGATAAGTTTATTCAAAATAAAATAATACTAATTTATTAATATTTAGAAAATTAATTCGTAAGAGATTTAAAAAAAATTTGTTTACTAAATAATTTCAAATAGTTTTGACTATTTGAATAATTATCTATTTCAAATCGTTATAACTTTTTATTTTGTAAGCAAACAATTGGTTCTGTTATACTATTTTATTTGAAATAAAATAATGCTAATTTGATAACATTTTAAAACTTAATAACCAAGAAAATTAAAAAAAATCTAATTGTCGGACCAGTTTAAATAGTTAAGACTATATAAACAATTATCTATTTTAAATTGTTATGACCTTTTCTTTTGTCGTAAAACAATTGTTTTGTTTGTATAAGCTTATTCTGATTAAAATAATACTAATTTAATAATATTTTAAAAATTAATAAGTTAGAGATTTAAAAAATAAATTTATTACTGAATTGGTTCAAAATGATTAAGACTATTAGAACCATTATCTATTTGAAATCATTTTGACCTTTTGTTTAGTCATAAAACAATTGTTCCAGTTCATACTAGCTTATTCAGAATAAATTAATAATAATTTATTAGCATTCAAAAAATTAATAAGAAAAATATTTAAAAAAATAAGTCTGTTTACCATTTGAACAATTGTCTATTTAAAGTTGTTATAACTTTTTGATTTGTCATAAAATAATTGTTTAAGTTAATACAGGCTTAGTTGAAATAAAATAATATTAATTTATTAATATCTCTTAAAATAATAAGAAAAATTTTAAAAATAAATTTGTTTACTGAATCAATTAAAGTAATTATGGTCATTTGAACGATTATCTATTTCAAATTGTTATGACCTTTTTTTTGTCATAAAATAATTGTTTTTGACCATACAAGCTTATTCAAAATAAAATAATACTAATTATTAATATTTCAAAAATTAGTAAGTAAGAGATTTAAAAAATAAATATGTTTATCAAACCAATTCAAATAGTTATGACTATTTGAATAATTATTAGTCTCAAATTGTTAAGATCTTTGTTTTGTCATAAAACAATTATTTCTGATCATAGAAGCTTATTCGATTAAAAATAATATTAATTTAATAATATTTAAAAAATTAATAAAAGATTTAAAAAAGAAATTTGTTTGTTGAACCAGTTCAAATAGTTAAAACTATTAGAATAATTATCTATTTTAAATCATTCTAACCTTTTGTTTAGTCATAAAATATTTGTTTCAAATCTTACATGCTTATTTGGGTTAAAATAATCTCAATTTATTAAAATTTGAAAAATTAATAAGCAAACTATTTGAAAAAATAAATCCATTTATCAGACAAATTCAAATAGTTATAACTATTTGAAGAATTAATTATTTAAAATCATTATGACCTTTTGTTTTGACATAAAACAATTGTTTCAATTCATAATAGCTTATCCAAAATAAAATAATACTAATTTCTTAATATTTCAAAAATTAATAAACAAGAGTTTAAAAAAATAATTTTTTTACTAATTAAATTCAAATAGTTATGACTATTTAAACAATTGTCTATCCAAAATTGTTCTAACCTTTCGTTTTGTCACAAAATAATTGTTTCAGTTCATACAAGTTTATTCAAAATAAAATAATACTAATTTATTAATATTTCAAAAACTAATAATTAAGTGATTTAAAAAGTCAATCTGTTTACCAAGTCAGCTCAAATAATTATGGCGATTTCAATAATTATCTATTTCAAATCATTATTTCCTTTTGTTTGGTCATATAATAATTGTTTTGATTGTATAAGTTTATTCAAAATAAAATAATACTAATTTATTAATCTTTCAAAAATTAATAAGTAAGAGATTTACAAAATAAATTCGTTTACCAAATTAGTTAAAATAGTTATGACTATTTGAACAATTATATACTTCAAATCATTATAACCTTTTGTTCTGTCATAAAACAATTATTTTTGTTCATCCAAGCTGTTTTGAAATAAAATAATACTAATATAATAATATTCCAAAAATTAATAACTAAGAGATTTAAAAAATAAATTTGTTTGCCAAACTAGTTCAAATAGTTAAGACTATATAAACAATTATCTATTTTAAATTATTTTTGTTTTGCCATAAAACAATTTTTTCAGTTCATAATAGCTTATTTAGAATAAAATAAAATGAATTTATTAATATTTCAAAATTTAATATGTAAGAGATTTAAAAAGTAATTATGTTCACCTAACCAATTCAAATAATTATGACTATTTGAACAATTATCTATTTCAAATCCTTGTGACCTTTTTCTTGTTGTAAAATAAATATTTTTGTTTATATAAGTTTGTTCAAAACAAAAAAAATACTAATCTATTAATTTTTAAAAAATTAATAAGAGATTTAAAAAATAAATTTATTTATCAAACTTGTTCAAATAGTTATAACTATTTGAGAAATCATTTATTTCAAATTGTTCTGACTTTTTATCTATCATAAAATAATAGTTTCTATTCATACAAGCTTATTTGGATTAAAATAATACTAATTTATTAATATTTTGACAATTAATAAGTAAAAAGTTTTTAAATTAAATATATTTACCAAACTTGATCAAATAGTCATAACTATTTGAATAAATATCTATTTCAAACCATTATGATCTTTTCTTTTGTCATAAAAAAGTATATTTCAATTCATATAAAATTATTCGAAATAAAGTAATACTATGTTATTAATATTTTAAAAACTAATAATTAAGAGATTTTAAAAATGAATATATTTACCGAACAAGTCTAAATAATTATAACTATTTCAACAATTATCTATTTGAAATCGCTATAACCTTTTGTTCTATCATAAAATGATTTTTTAATATTTATACAAGCTTATTTCAAATAAAATAATACAAATTTACAATTAATAAGTAAAAGATTTAAAAAATAAATCTGTTTATCGAACAAATTCAAATATTTATGACTATTTGAATAATTTTTTATTTTAAATTATTATGACTTTTTGTTTTGTCATAAAACAATTGTTTTTGATTATATAAGCCTATATAGATTAAAATAATATTAACTTATTAATATTTCAATAAATAATAAGTAAAGATTTCAAAAATAAATATGCTTACTAATCAAGTTCAAATAGTCATGACTATTCAAATAATTATCTATTTTAAATCATTGTGACCTTTTGTTTTGCAATAAAACAATTGTTTCAGTTTATATAAGTTTATTCAAAATAAAATAATACCAATTTATTAATATTCCAAAAATTAATGAGTAAGAGAATTAAAAAATGAATATGTTTATCGAACATGTTCAAATAGTTATGACTATTTGAATAATTATCTATTTCAAAATATTATGAACTTTTGTTTTGTGATAAAACAATTGGTTTTGTTCATGCAACCTTATTTGAAATAAAATAATATAATTTATTAATATTTCAAAAATTAATAAGTAAAAATTTAAAAAATAAATATGTTTTCTAAACACGTTTGAATAGTTATAACTATTTGAAGAATTATCTATTTCAAGTCATTATGACCTTTTTGTTTTGTCATAAATTAATTGTTTCTATTCATAAAAGCCTATTCAGAATAAAAATAATACCAATTTATTAAAATTTCAAAAATTATTAAATAAAAGATTTAAAAAATAAATTTATTTACCGAGCAAGTTTAAATAGTTATGACTATTTGAACAATTATTTATTTCAAATTGTTATTATCTTTTTGTTTTGTCATAAAACAATTGTTCTATTCATACAATTTTATTCAAAACAAAATAATACTAATATATTAACATTCTAAAAATTAATAAGTTGGAGATTTAAAAAATAAATTTATTGATCGAACAAGTTCAAATAGTCACGTTCATTTGAACTATCATCTATTTCAAATCGTTATGATATTTTGTTTTGTCATAAAACAATTGTTTGTATTAATATAAAATTATTAATAATCAAATAATACTAATTTTTTAATATTTCAAAAATTAATAAGAGATTTAAAAACTAAATCCGTTTATCGAACTAGTTCAAATCATTGAGATTTTTGTTTTGTCATAAAACAATTGTTTTTGTTCATACAAGCTCATTTGGAGTAAAGTATTGCTAAATTAATAATATTCTAAAAATTAATAAGTAAGAAATTTAAAAAATAAATATGTTTGTCGAACCAATTCAAATAGTTAAGATTATTAGAGCTATTATCTATTTTAAATTGTTATGACCTTTTGTTTAGTCATAAAATAATTTTTTTTAGTTCATACAAGCTTATTTGAAATAAAATAATACTAATTTATTAACATTCAAAAAATAATACAAAAAAAATTTTAAAAAATAAATCTATTTACGGAGTAAGTTTAAATAGTTATGACTTTTTGAATAATTATCTATTTAAAATAAATATGCCTTTTGTTTTATCATAAAACAATTGTTTCAGTTCATAAAAGTTTATCTGAAATAAAATAATACTAGTATTAATAGTTCAAAAATTGATAAGTTAGAAATTTAAAAAATAAGTCAATTTATCAAATCGATTCAAATAACTATTGCCTTTCAAATAATTATCTATTTCAAATTATTACAAAATTTTGTTTGTCATAAAACAATTAGTTTTCATCATATAAGCCTATTCAGAATAAAATAATACTAATTTATTAATATTCAAAAAGTAATTTGTAGGAGATTTAAAAAATAAATATGTTTATTATATTAGTTCATATTTGAACATTATCTATTTCAAATCATTATAACCTTTTATTCTATTATAAAATAATTTTTCAGTTCATATAAGCATATTCAAAATAAAATAATACTAATTTAATAATATTTCAAAAATTAATAACTAAGAGATTTAAAAAATAAATTTGTTTGTAGAAGCAATTTAAACAATTAAGACTATATGAATAATTATCTATTTCAAATCATTATGACTTTTTTTTTTCATAAAAAATTGTTTCAGTTCATACAAGCTTGTTCAAAATTAAATAATACTAATTATTAATATTCTAAAATTAATAAGTAAGTGATTTAAAAAATAAATCCATTTACCAAATCAGTTCAAATAATTATGGCCATTTCAATAATTATCTATTTCAAAAATTGTTATTACGTTTTGTTTGTCATGTAACAATTATTTTTTATCATACAAGTTTATTCGGAATAAAATAATACTAATTTATTAATCTTTAAAAATTTAATAAGTATAAGATTTAACAAATAAATCTATTTATCAAATCAGTTTAAATAATTATAACTATTTGAATAATTGTATACTTCAAATCATTCTAACCTTGTGTTCTGTCATAAAACAATTATTTTTGTTCATACAAGTTTATTCAAATAAAATAATACTAATATAATAATATTCTAAAAATTAATAACTAAGAGATTTAAAAAATAAATTTGTTTGCCAACTAATTCCAATAGTTAAGACTATATGAACAATTATCTATTTCAAATCACTTTTATTTTGTCATAAAATAATTTTTCAATTCATACTAGCTTATTCATAATAAAATAAAATGAATTTATTAATATTTTAGAAATTAATATGTAAAGGATTTAAAAAATAATTTTGTTTACTTA